>PVIU01004008.1:113994-134288 GCA_004026605.1 Ondatra zibethicus
TGTCCCCCCATGCCCGCCCCCTCTGAGCAGGGTGTCCCCCCCATGTCCACCCTCTCTGAGCAGGGTGTCCCCCCATGCCCACCCCCTCTGAGCAGGGTATGTCCGCAAGTCTGCCCCCTCTGAGCAGGGTGTCATGAAGAAGAGATCAGGAGATGCTGTGACCTTTTCCTTTTAGAAATTCCAGCTCTCAAATTTAAAAACAAAACCGAAGAAAGCTTTGACTCTCCCTTTAATCCTTGTGAGCTCAAAACACTCCCTATGCCTACCTAGAACTCCTGGCTCCTTCCTGCCAGTTCTGCCTACTTCACAGCCCTTCCAGACTCTACCGGCTGCTGAGCCTCAGTTAGCCCCTGAAGCAGCCTCAGAGTTTCTTTTTAAGGGACCCTCAGACATCCTTGAAGAAGACAGGACCTTCGTGCTTTCCTGGCTAGCTCAGCAGGCTGTTTTCACCACTTTGTGGTACCTTGAAGATCAACTCTCAGCAAGGCAACCTCGCCTTCTCCGGGACCCAGGAAGGACAAAGGGTTGGTATTATTTTGTAAGTCCTTCACTTTACAAGATCCCATTGATGCCCTCATCCCCCTTGCCCTTCCCTCACTTCCTCTGTGAGGCGCTCTGGCCGATGCGAGGAGACCTACCACTCAGGAACAGCAGCCATCTCTGGCCCACATCTCTGGCAAGCCGCTTTGTAGGTCAACGGCCAGGAACAGTTCGTCAGCTGATGTGTGTTTGTGGGTTTAATGGGCCACAACTGCATTTTTAATTTTTAAAATAGTTGGTTCCAATGTTTTGTAAACAGGAACTTTCCGTAAGTTTAGATTTCAGATGCTTTTTGAGAGATAACGAAGATGTGTGGACGACTGTCTCTATGGCCCAGAGAAGACAGACTTCACTCACTACCTGCTCCCCACCCCCCTTCCTTTAAAGTTCTCAGCATGCCCTACTGCCTCGGGCCCTGTTTCTTTATCATAGGTCGGGGATATGCCCTCACAGCCTCTGGTGTCCGCTTTCCAATTGGACTCTTCATTTTTCTGTGCTGTAAAACCTAGGGTCTAGTCACTCACAAAAAAGGGAAAATCTATACTGGCCGTTGTCTCTCCTCACTGACCCCAAAGGAAGAGACAGATTTAGAAGAGCGTTTTCTCCTGTGAGGCCCACTTTGATTCTCTTTCTGTTCACACACTCTGTTCTACCAGTGGCCAAGGTCCACGGCTCAGTAGAGAGGGGTCAAGACCCTTGAGGTGGTCACTTCAGAGGCCTCCTCTCCTTTTTTCCCCATAGCTCATTGAAGGGTATTAGGCCTACAGAGCTCTTGGAAAATTAAAATGTTACGAGAGCCCCTGTAGGAAACAGAACAAATGGTTAGTGCACTAGAGAGGAGGAGAAACACCCTGGGGACCATCCGAGCACATCCACCAAGCCTTGAAACACATGTGTACCAGTGAGTCTAAGCTCTCATGTTCCAAGAGAGTTCCTGCTTCCTCCTGTGCAAGCACTGAATACTTAGGTCTGTCACAGTCGAGGCTCCCTGACAAGCATTTCGTGAAATTGATTTCTCCTCTTCCTAGAGTGGCCTAAAGGTGGGTGCAGATTTGTTGGAACTTGGAGTTTGAGATGGTACTGTGACTTGTTGAAGAAGGAAGATGGGGTGCAGTCCCCCAAGCTTGTGTGCTCTTGGAATGCTCCCTCTTGGAAGCCAGCCACCACGCTATGCTGTAGAACACCAAGGAATACAGAGGAGCCATGAAGACAAGAGCCAAGGAACTCAGTGACAGCCCCGATAAGCTTCCCACAGACAGCTGGCTCCCGGAAGTTGTCCTCTGATCTCCAGATGTTCATTGTGACACACATGCACACATTTGTCCTCAGACCTCCAGATGTGCGTCGTGACACACACGCACACAGTTGTCCTCTGACCTCCAGATGTGCATCGTGACACACACGCACACAGTTGTCCTCTGACCTCCAGATGTGCATCGTGACACACACACACATATACTCATGCACACACACATACACTGGCACGCGCACACACACACACAGTTGTCCTCTGACCTCCTGATGTGCATTGTGGCACACACACATATACTCACGCGCGCACACACACATTTGTCCTCGGACATCCAGATGTGCATCATGGCACACACATACACAGTCGTCCTCAGACATCCAGATGTGCACCGTGGCGCACACACACACATTTGTCCTCGGACATCCAGATGTGCATCATCACACACACACACACATACACTCATGCACACACACATACACTGGCGCGTGCACACATACACAGTCGTCCTCAGACATCCAGATGTGCATCGTGGCACACACACACACACAGTCGTCCTCAGACATCCAGATGTGCACCGTGGCACACACACATTTGTCCTCGGACATCCAGATGGGCATCATGTCACACACATACACAGTCGTCCTCGACATCCAGATGTGCATTGTGGCACACACACACAGTCGTCCTCAGACATCCAGATGTGCATTGTGGCACATACACACACAGAGTAAAATTTTTAAAAAATCTAACTCTTCCTGATAACCGTGTGGTGTGCATGCTTTTATTATCTTTTTAACAGCTGGAGACACTGGGGCATGGAACATCTATGTAACTTACCACTTTTACAAACTGATCAAAACTAGCTTCCAAACTCATGTCTGTCTGGCTCAAAGACCGTCTGGTCACTTGTCTCAGGGAGGTGGAGGGTTATCGGAGTCCACCATGATAGGCTTAACCAATAACCATCGTCAGAACCCAGCTACATGGACAACTCTGTTCTGAGTCTAGATAATCACTCAAGAGCTGAGGAGTGGCTTTACCTCTGACTAACCTGGAAAAAAAAACAAAACAACTTTGCCTGATGTAAAAAAAAGACATGTGAACCAGGTGATGGTGGCGCATGCCTGTAATCCCAGCACTTGGGAGGCAGAGGCAGGTGGAACTCTGGGTTCAAGGCCAGCCTGGTCTATAGAGTGAGTTCCAAGACAGCCAGGACTATACAGAGAAACCCTGTATAGAGGAACAAAAAAGACATATAGCGGTAACCCTATACAATCCTGATTATATCAATCTTCCTTGCTACTCTAACGAATAAAAAGATAAAAACCATAACCTGGGGATCAAGGGATCTCCTGTACCCTGAATCTGTCACTGTAAATGAAGTTTTATTGGCACACGGCCATGTCCATTTACTTACATGTCTTGTGTAATATGTTCCCAACCTTTGGCAGAGCTGAGGAGCTGAGGCAGAGATAGGGAGACTACAATGCCTGAAATGAAGCTTGTCAAGCCTTACCCTAAGGCGGTGATCTTCAGACTATAGCGTTGTTGGGGTTGCCTGGGAGTCTTGTTAGAGAACATATTCAAGAGTCTACTTCTGGAATCTCTCACTCAGTGGGTCTGGGATGGAGCCCAATGGTTGGCATATCTAACAAGTTTCCAGGAATGACAGGAGCCCCCTAAAATGACCAGCAATCAACACTTTCTCCCCGTGTTTACTCATGTATGGAGCGCTGTTGAGCGAAGGCTGCACTGTTATCTGCTTCTCACGCATACTTAACGCACGGCAGAAGCTGGATGGTGGATATCAAGTCCAGATTGTGGTGAGAGAAACCGCAAAGCTCTGTGGTGCTTCTTACCCTCCCCGCTCTCACCATTTCCCAAGGGAACATCTGCTGCTGCCGTGTGATAAAGTACCTCGCGTGACCACGGACTGCGACGCGGAAGTGAGTCCTGGTTTGGCAGTACACCCCGACACCAGGGAGAGCCTTCCCATGGGACCGCAACCCTGCAGACAGCTTGACTGCAATCTCGTGAGACATCTTGAGGCTGAGGTTTCCAGATGAACCACAGCCAGATTTTTATGAACTAAGAAATATTTGCTGTCTTAAGTCAC
Organism: Ondatra zibethicus; assembly: GCA_004026605.1. Taxonomy (NCBI): domain Eukaryota; kingdom Metazoa; phylum Chordata; class Mammalia; order Rodentia; family Cricetidae; genus Ondatra; species Ondatra zibethicus. Next base: position 117,903 of record PVIU01004008.1, read on the forward strand.
AAGTTTTGAAGTGGATTTCTAATTAGCACCGGCTGGAGTGAGGCTGCCGGTGAATAAAACGATGCTTTTGGAAACACTGACTCTGGGAGCTGGAGAGGCGGCTCAGTGATAAAGAGCACTGCCTGCTCTTACAGTGGACCGGAGTTAGATTCCCGCCGTCCACATGGCAGCTCACCGCCATCTCTAACTCCAGTTCTGAGGATCCAGTGCCCTCCTCTGGCCTTCAAGGGTACTGCATGCATACAGTGCACAGAGAGGTAAAGGTAAAAGCCCATCTATATAAAACAAAAATCAATTTTAACCTTTAAAAGAGAAAAAAACTGACTACTGGAACAACTTTTATGGTCTTCTGACATAGTTGGGCAGGATAACACTGGTCTTTGATATCTGTGAGCCCTAGGATGCCCTAAGAGTATCCTTCTAGACTCCCTTTAATATCATGCTGGCAGAAATAAGTTGAGCAAATGGGCCCAATCACTAAAGAACTTTACCTGCTCTTACAGCTGCTGGCAAGTGTCAGGACATTGGAGTTCCTGATTTTAAAAGATGCAGGCACCACAAACATCAAGCCCTTGTGTTTATTCTTTGCTCTATCCTGCTAGGCAGCCTCAGAGACCTGCCCTATACCTAGCTCTTTTGAGCTAGCAGCAGAAAGGTGTTATCCTGCCCCTCTTTGCAAACCACAAGGGCAAAGATTTCCACCTGTCTGGTTCCTAGAGAGGCAACTTGCTGGGTTCTCCAGCAGATAGGGCTGAGGCAGAGCCAGTCTCTCCCTGGGGCTGAGCAGGATGGTGAGTGTCGACCAGACCTCCCCCCTGGCCACTAGGAGAAACACACACTGAGCCGGGAGTCTGTCAAAGCAGGAACTCACTTTATTGCATCAGGGCAGGAACTTATATAGGGCTGAGGTAGAGGGCAGGAGTCTTGGGATGGGGTGAGGTGGAGTAAGGAATAAGGACCAATAATATCCTGCCACATCAGTGGTGACTGGGCAGAGGCGGGCCTAGGTCAGGCCATGCTGAGTCACTCCTCTCCAAACTCAAGTTAGGCTCAGGAAGTTACACTGGGCCTCATCAAACTCAGGTTAGGATCAGGAAGTTACACTGGGCCTCATCAAACTCAGGTTAGGATCAGGAAGTTACGCTGAGCCTCACCAAACTCAAGTTAGGATCAGGAAGTAACACTGAGCCTCATGCCCGGACCTCATGAGGCCCAACAGTGACTGACAGATGGAAGTTGCTGCATGATAGTGACTGAACTTAAGTTCAATGTTAAGACCCACCCCAGAGGTGACCTCTTATAGCCTGGAAGAGATACCTCCCCTTTCTTTCTTCCTAGCTCAGGCAAGCTGGGAAGGACTCGGCTTAGTCACATCCTTACGCTGTGAAGATAAGGGCTGGCACAGGAGTGGTCCTCTGTTGGACTGCCCTGTGCTACTATAATGTTCAAGAGAGGGACCGTTGTTCATGCCTCTGCACAGAAACAGACACTTGGAGAAGCTATGAGCCATCTCTGTATAAGCTTCAAGTCAAAGGCCTCCAATACAGACTATCTTGGATCAAGAAACAGCAGGGAACTGGAAACAGAGGGGCTCTTTCGTGATTGAACCGAAGTGTCTGGTTCCACGAACCCCCACGATACACTAAGGTATGTTTTGTACACACGGCAGCTGACCTAGGGCCTCATTCTATGGCTCCAGAGGACAATAAATAGTATGTGTTTAACAGACTTGGTGGAAGAATGTCCTGGCACACTGCCTGGCACCCAGTAAGCACTTAATAAATATTTATTGAATGAATAAACAAGACCTTAAGCACAGCAATATATTTCTTGGCAGCAAGCAGAAAAAAGTAAAAATCTTACTTGTGAATTTATCCCTGCCCTCCCCCTGTGCCCTCACCCCATAACCCCACAACACAAAGCAGCATGAGGGAGAGCATAGAAAGGTGGTGTTGCACTTTGTGACTTGAATCTACACACTTACCCTCTCTGAGCTAAAGCACTTCACAGAGCGCTGCCCTGAAGCTAATGGGCAGAGCTGGCCTGCAGGAGTGCCTGCCAGCCTTTCCCAGGGCAGGCACAACTAAAAAGGGCCATCATTCACATCATGAAAGTGACTGCTTCTGCAACCTCTGCCTTCGGGGCAAGTAGACTAGACACCTATTTAAACCTAGTATATCTTCATCAGAGTTCGTTCATAAAAGCATGGGGAAGAGGTTAAAGAGAAGAGAGTTCTGGTGAAAATCTTCCCTGTGTGGGCTATAACTGTGCTCACCACAGCACAGACAAACTAAATTTTGAGGCCAATGGAGGCACAAGCCGGCAGCCAGGATTCGGCCCTGTGGAATCTCCACCTCTGGTGGCTTGGGGTGAGACTTCGAGATAGGGAAGGGGAAAGGGCCAGCCAGCCAGCCATCTGATCCCTGACTTTGTCTGTCCAGTCATGTAGAGAATAAAAATTATCCTTAAAAAAAAAAGTGGTTAGGAGGTGCAGTGGTTTGAGAGAAAATGGCCCCCAAAAGGAGTGGCACTATTAGAAGGTGTGACCTTGTTGAAGTAGGTGTAGCCTCATTGGAGGAAGTGTGTCACGGTGGAGGGGGGGGCAAGCTTTGAGGTCTCCTTTGCTCAAGCTTCCCTCAGTGTGACTTTCAATCTATTTCCTACTGCCTGCAAGACATAGGACTCTCAGCTCCTTTTCCAACAGCATGTCTGCGTGCACAACATCATACTCCCCACCATGGTGATAATAGACTGAACGTCTGAACTATAAGTGAGCTCCCTCAATTGAATGTTTTCCTTATGAGTTGCTGTGGTCATGGTGTCTCTTCACAGCAATAACTAACTAATAAGGAGGGAATGGGGGGAGACGAGCTATTAGTGAGCTGTATATGGGTTGGAAAGATGATTCTATAATTAAGATCACTTACTGCTCTTGAAAAGGACCTACCCTCTGTTCCCAGTACCCACATCAAGCAACTCACAACTTGATGTAGGATGCCCTTCTGTATGCTGTGAATATATCTTAGTACCATTGGTTAATAAAGAAGCTGGCTTGGCCAATAGCCAGGCAGAATAGAGCCAGGTGGGAATCCAAGCAAAGACAAAGGGAGAAAGAAGCCAGAGTCAGGGAGACGCCAGCAACCACAGGAGGAGTAAGATGCCAGAGCATTACCAGTAAGCCATGGGGCACATGGCAATATACAGATTATTAGAAATGGGTTAATTTATATGTAGAGCAAGCCAGTAAGAAGCCTGAGCTAATAGGTCAAAAGTTTACAATTAGTATTAAGCCTCAGAGCAGTTATTCAGTAACTGGCAGGTGGGAGAGAAACCTCCAGTTATACAACCACCTGTAACTGTAGATCCAGAAGATTCTGCACCCTCTCGGGCCTCTTTTAGCACCCATCACAGGCACATATATGCACTCACATTTAAAATATGAAAGAAAGAAACTTTGTGCTGGGCGGTGGTGGCGCAGGCCTTTAATCCCAGCACTTGGGAGGCAGAAGCAGGTAGATCTCTGTGAGTTCAAGGCCAGCCTGGTCTACAAGAGCTAGTTCCAGGACAGGTTCTAAAGCTACAGAGAAACTCTGTCTTGAAAAAAAGAGAAAGGAAGGAAGGAAGGAAGGAAGGAAGGAAGGAAGGAAGGAAGGAAGGAAGGAAGGAAGGAAAAGAAAGAAAAAGAAAGAAGGTTTTTTTTTTCTGAAAATAAAGTGCTCATTCCTAGCTCCTGCAGGATGAGTGACCAAGGTCTTGATGAACAGGAAGCAAGCAAGTCAGAATTGAAGCCAGGGGATTGACAGGCCATCAATAACAGATATCACAAGAGGAAATGATTCTTAGTCAAATTTGTTCAGGAAATCATTTCCCATGTGATATCTTGGGAGCCTTTAGCAATAACGACGGGCACTGTGACTTCCTTCCCCTGGGGAAAAGAGCTTCCAGAAGACACTCTGGGGACCACTGGCTTAAGGATAATATCTCACTCCTCATATTTGGAGGCAAATCATGCAAAACAAAAATCAGATTGCCAGCTATAATTTCACAAGGCAAAACAAAATCACCACAGGTTTTAAAATAGTTCCTTTGGGAGAGTGTGGGACTGAAATTTTTATTTCCATGTTGAACTTAGAGGCCAAAAACCCTCCTACTGATGAACTGAAGTGCTTGCTGTTGATAGCAGCTATTCAGAATCCACATTAGGGAAGATGGACAAGGGATCTGAATACAAAGTGAGAGCCGCCATGACAACGCATTTACTGCTTGTGACTCTACATAGATACACACAGGGGATACATTAAAGTTATCTGTATAATACTTATTTTATACCTATTTATATTTATTTTTTTCTATTTAATCCTTATAACTTCATGTGGAGAAACATTGTTAGATCTGTTTGTCTATAGGACAACTTAGGTTGAGAACATTAGTTACCCAAGGCTATCCATACAGCAAGTCTCTCAGCCAGGGCTCACAGGCAGTAAGACTAACTGCCGGGCCCCTTCCCCACCACGACACCATGTTTAGTAAGTGACACGGACCCAGTAGGAAGAGCTTCAGTGCAGGACAGATACACTTTACATGACTCCCAAGTGCTGCCTGAACTTTTCCTGCTGTGGTTTGAATAAGAATGTCCCCCATGGGCTCATCTTCTTCAATTCTGAGTCACCAGGGAGTGACACCGCTGGAAAGAATGAGGAGGATTAGGAGGTGTGACCTTACAGGAGAAGTGTGTCTCCAGGGATGGAGATGTGTGTCTTGGGGGGGGCGGAGGGGGGTTAGGTCTCAAAAGCCCGTGCTAGGCCCAGAGTCTCTGTCTGTTCCCCCTCCCCCACCCCTGACCCGCCTGCAGATCAGGATGTAGCTCTCAGTTTCCGCTCTAGTGTCTGCCTGTGTGCCGCCACGCTCCCTGCCATGATGGTAATGGACTAAGCCTCTGAAACTGGAAGCAAGCTGTGTTAAAGACTGTCTTTCATAAGGGTGGCCAGGGTCATGGTGTCTCTTCACAGCAATGGAGCAGTGACCAAGACACCTATAGAGACATAAACAAATATCCGTTCCCCTGCCAGGCAGGGCTACAGTGCCCGTGGTGGGCCAAGGGGTCCCACCCAAGTACAATCATTTGAACAACAAGTGTATCAGACCTACTTACAGGAGTGTGAGTGACGCAGCACAGCCACGTCAGCAGAACATCTCACCCCGGTGTGGATGGTGACTTCCCACAGGGCCACAGATGGAGTTTCTCCGTTAGCTTCCACCCTCCCATATCCCCCAACAGCACCTAAGGCCGTGTACAGCTGGGGGAGTATTGGGTACAGCTAGGAAAGAGGTACAGAAGGGAGGGACAGGGACCTAATGACCTGCACTACACCTTCTTTGTGGGGAGTGGCGTATGCAAACAGTCTCAGATGCTCTAGTTAGCCCAGTGATGCTGGTGTGGGCACAGTGGCACCTGCCTTTAGTCCCGACACAGAGGCAGGTGGATCTCTGCATGGTCAAGGGCAGTCTGGTATATATGGTGAGCTCCAGGCCAGCCAGGGTTACACAGTGATCCTGTCCCACAAAAGAAAAAAAAAAAAGACAGCGTTCCACTACGACGCCACAGTGTTTCTAGTTTCCAACAATATATGTAGACTGTAAAAACGTTGGACTTAAATTTTCAAAAGTTCCCTGACAGATGTATGCCTGATTATTTTCATTTTGTTTTTGTTTGAGGTGGGGGTTGGGGTTTTGGTTTTTGAGATAGGCTTTCTTTGTGTAGCCCTGGCTGTCCTGGAACTCACTTTGTAGACCGGGCTGGCCTTGAACTCAAAGAGATCCACTTGTCTCTGCCTCCCAAGTGTTGGGATTAAAGTCAAGAGCAACCACTGCCTGGCGTGTGCCTGGTATTTAAAAAACGCATTTAATCAAAGGAAAGGAGTCAAAACTATTGAGGATGTTTCTGTCCTCCAGAAGCTTATGGTCCCCTCTCTGAGGTGACATAAAGTTGGTTCCCAGGCTCTGTAGGCCTCAAGCCTACACTGCTAATAAGTAGGCCAGGCCTCAGCTTCAGTACCTGACTGGCCTATCTGTGGGTCTGCACTGTATCCAATGCAGACTCTATTGGCACAGCTCCCAAGACCTGTTGGTCATTTGCAGCTGCCTAATTCCTCACATCTATTTCTGTTTTCTCTGAACAGTAGTAGAAAGAAAGAAAGAAAGAAAGAAAGAAAGAAAGAAAGAAAGAAAGAAAGAAAGAAAGAAAGAAAGAAAGAAAGAGGGAAAGGGAGGGAGGAAGGGGAAGGGATGGAGGGAGGGAAGAAGAGAGGAAGGGAGGAGGGAAGGAGGGAAGCGATGGAGGAAGAGAGGAAGGAAGAAAGGAAGGAAAGAGAGAAGGAAGGAAGGAGAGAAGAAAGAAAAAGAGGCAGCAGTACAGGTGTTCATACAACATCAGACCTCTGACTGGCAGCTTCTATGCCTCAGACTTTGAATTCTCATGACCCAATGTGCTCATACAACTCATAGGACAAGCAAGGAGATCTGGGGGTGCCACTTCACCACTCTCCCTCTATACAGCAATCCCCAGTAAATTGCTGTCAACCTTTCTTGCAGTTATTCTCTTATTCTTTACTCTTTGGGGGTCCCACCACCCAGCTCCCAAATAAATATACAAAGGCTTATTATTAATTATAAGTGTCCGATCTTAGCTTGGCTTGATCTAGCCAGCTTTCCTTAATTTGTCCCATCTATCTTTTGCCTCTGGGCTTTTATCTTTCTCTATTTCTGTCTACCTTTTCTTTACTTCTTATTACGTGGCTTGTTGTGTAGCTGGGTGGCTGGGTAGCTGGGCCCTGAGGTCCTCCTCTCCTTATTCTATCTTGCTCCTTCTTTTCCTCCCAGACTTCTCTTTCTATTTATTCTCTCTGCCTGCCAGCCCTGCCTATCCTTTCTCCTGTCTCGCTATTGGCCATTCAGCTCCTTATTAGACCATCAAGGGTTTTAGACAGGCACAGTAACACAGCTTCACAGAGTTAAAGAAATGCAACATAAAAGAATGCAGCACATCTTTGCATCATTAAACAAATGCTCCACAGCATAAACAAATGCAACACATCTTCAAATGCTATTTCACAACACCAGCTCCCTTGCCTCTCAGTGGGACAACTGAGGGGATGGCCTGCTTTATCTTCTGAAATTCCCCAGAATTACACTAGAGTTACTCACAGAGCTTGTCCAATGACAGCCGTTCACTGCTTCCTTTCCTTCTGTGCCCTCCCATCCCATCACCAAGTGTTATCTTACATTGTCTCCTGAACAGTCCAAAGTTGTTTCTGGGGGAGCCAACCTGAGACACTTCATCTGCTGGCAACTAGGACCTACATCTTGAGTCCACCTGACCTAACCCTAACTCCCCTAGCCCCTAACCCTAACTCTAACCCTAAGCTAGTAGAGAATTTGGAACAGTCTAGAATACAAGCTAGGACCATCAAGGAGGTCCTTCCAATGACCAATGAGGTGGTAGCATAGGCACCAGGCGCAGAATCTAATGGGCAAAATAAGAAAGGCAGAGACTTCTCACCAGAACCCTCCTGGGACGTGATGTTGATTGAGATCTCTCTAATACGTTCCAATAATTCTTGTTTTCTGCTATTATCCAGAAGTGGATTATCCTATTGTCAACAAACAGCATTAAAAAGAATCTGCTTTACAGGGTATGTCTGAACCTGTGCCTTATAGGAGACCAAACAATTTTAAAGTCCAAATTTTATTCCTAGACTTTCACGGCTGGAAAAGACACTGAAGGCCGTGCAGTTCAGTCTCCTGCTTCATGGATGAGAAACTGAGATGAGAAACTGCTTCATGGAAGGTAAGAGGCATTGGCTGCAGAAGTAGAGGCGCGAGGCAATACCGTAGCAGGCGAGAGCAGTAGGGGCCTCTGGAGATAGACATCTGTGTGTTCGGCCCCAGGCGCCGCTTGTGTGAGTCGGGGAAAGTTACTCCAACTCTCTAAGTTCCCAGTTTCTCAATACAAAGCTCTAAGAACCGAGTGAAATGGTCTTAGTATCTAGTATGGTCTTTATTAGAGTGTATTTGACTCAAATAACAGAAGACCCAACAAAGATTATCACAAAAATACATATGTGATGAATTTGCTGTCTCCAGAGAACAGGGAGTTCCAAGGCTGTTGAGCAGATTTGGCTTTGTTTTGATATAGTATATAACTACTTGGTTGAGGCTGGCCTCGAACTCATGATCTTCCTGCCTTAGGCTCTTAAGTACTAGGATAGCAGGCATATGCCATCACACCTGGCTTGGCAAGGTGTTTTAATATTCCCGAGGCTGAAGAGACTTTCATCACTCTGTTTCTCCATCTTCAATGGCTCTCCCTTGCTAGACACAGGTGGTAGAGCAGCAGCGTGTCCTGCGGCAGTCAGCAAGGAGACAGGGGTGCAGATTTTCCCCAAGAGAAGTCTGCTGTGCCTGTCCCGCTGAGGTGGACTGGCCATTATCAGACCTAAAGCAAACCCTGAACAGAGAACTCCATGGGCACTTGAATCAGACCAGAGCAACAAGCACTGGGACGCACAAGGCTGTGGAGTCACCAGGGACAGCAGGGCTCCGCCAGCCGGGAGGCGGCAAGGTGAGTGCCCAGTGAGGAGCAAAGCCAACCATGGCTTCTGAGTGTACAGAAGATGGTAACTAAAGGCTGTTTTCATTGTAGTGTGCTCTGCTTTGTGCTAACAAAAATTTTCAGATTGCAGCTCTTTCTTTGGTTTAAGGCCACTTGCTCTCCCAGAGAGAGGTTGTATGGGAGAGTAACACCCGGCCTCGGAACCAGTTTTACGGGAGTGCAGAGGAAAGCTTAGTGAAAGGGAAAGGTTGCTGTGGGCTGGGAGCATAATGGAAGAAGAAGAAAGGAGGGAAGAGAGGGAACAGCCCGGTCACCAGCTTTATGGATATCACGGTTCTGTGTCAGCCCCCAGCTGCACTTTCAAGATTGGATTTTACTTTCATTCTTTTTCCTGAAGCCCAAATTCCCACTTGTACCAAAAGACTCCTAACTAGACAGCCAGTCAGAAAACATCCTGCTAGAGGCTCTCTGCCGAGCCCCTTGTGACTGGAGGCTGAAGGCGGAGGACTTGTCTAACTGGTTTAGTCTGCCCTGATTTAGTCAGCCCTTCGGGAAAGAATTAGGACAGAAATGGCCCTCCAGACCCTCCAAGTCTATCCTGTCTGAATTCAAATTGTTTCAACTTGACACAAACCAAAGCCATCTAAAAGAAGGCACTTCAGTTGAGAAAATACCTCCATCAGATGGCCAGTAGGCAAGTCCGTCAGGCATGTTCTTGATTAATGTTTGATGTGAAATTCACTGTGGGTGGTACCAACCCTGGACAGGTGGTACTGGGTGCATAATAGGCTGAGCAAGCCATGTGAAGCAAGCCAGTAAGCAGCTCTCCTCCATGGCCTCTGCTTCAGTTCCTGCCCTGATTTCCCTTCAAGATGAACTGTGAACTATAAGCTAAAATAAACCCTTTCCTCCCCAAGTTGCTTTAGAGCATGGTGTTTATCACGGCAATAGAAGGCAAATTAAGGCAATGCGAATGCAAACCCTGACCTTAATGAACATTTCTGTGTGTCCAATCCCATGTTATTCCCTCATCATACCCCTATAGCTACACCACATATACAGCATAGCCTTGCATCGTAGGCAGAACCTTCTAGATCTGTGTGTGTTCTGTGATGCTCACATAGCAGTACGCCTCTCAAAATGTGTCTCCATTATTAAACCATACATGGCTGTGGTTGGCTGGTGCCCCAGTGCCCCATGAGACCTCTGTAGCTGCCCAGAGGACTCCTCAGGGTCATAAAAGTGGCCAGCACCTTCCTGACACCAGGCCTGGTCAGCTACAAGTATCCTTGAGCTCCAACTCATCATCGCCCGGAAGAGTTTGCCCAGACTATCCTCTGTCCCTGAGGTCCCCGAATGGGATCCCTGTGTCCTTAACTGTCTTCTCATGTCCCCTTCTTCCTATAGTAGACAAAAATAGGTCAACGTTTCCCCCCTCATCACATCACTGTCAAGAAGGGACATTACCCTGCAGATAGGAACTTCTGGAATCATCCAGAGTAAGCCACAGCTTGGCCGCCCATTTTCCTCAGTAAGCCTAGAATTTCAGAAATGAGCTTACCAGCCCTTGGGTGAAGTAAGGCTGCAGAGGCCTCTGAAAAAATGCTGACGTGTCACCGTCTACAAAACCTGGATGAGGTAAGGCGTTAAAAGTTACAAGGATAGGGCCTTGTCCCCAGAGCAGATTTCCTGGAGGAAAAGGTGGAGGAGACAACTTTGGGACATGGTGCTCAGCCACTACCTCTTCCTGAGTTGCCTTAGGCACAAGTGATCTAGACTCCTTCAAAGGTACAAACAAGGACTCTGTGCTTAGGGCTTGTGGCCTGAGCCTGGCAATTGCACCTGTGTGAGGCGCTATTCCTTCATCGTCATCACCCAAGAAGACTGTGAGTTGAGTATCCAGCGAGACAGCAGTGTGGGACACACAGCTCTGGACTCCACAGAGAGTTCTGAGCACAGCCATCTCATCAGGCCCTGGACAGTGTGGCCAGTGTAGCCAGGGCTGTCCCCGAGCCATGCCAGCTGTTCCAGCAGAAGAGCTGTGTATGCTTGGGTAGAGGCGCTGATTCCTTAGGCCAGTGCCAGCGCTGCGTCTAAGCTCAGCTCTACTGACATTTTAGACTGGGTGACCTGTTCGTTCTTGTGACTGCCCTGTGCATTTGGGAATACTCAGTAACATTCCTAGTTTCTACTCGGAAGGCAGAAGTAAGCTCCTCTCTAGTTGTGATGGTAAAAATATTTCCAGGTGTTGCTAAGTGTCCTCTGGGAAGCAAAATCAGGCCCATTTGAGAAACCCCAGTCTAATGAAATGTTCGTAATGGATTTCTTAGGCAGCATCTAAGAATCCACTCCAAACTTCTGGTTAGAATCCAACTGCCCTGTTTCTGAAAAGACATTTTACACATTTCATAAGCCTTGTGGGGTAGGGGTGCTGGGAAGATAATTGAACACTTGCATTTATTTATATGAGCACTTCACACTATAATTATAGGTCCTGGCTACTGATTTCTGTTTGATAAAATGGTGGTAAGGAGCAGTAGGAAGAGCAGGCTATGCCTCGGACACAGGCCAGATGTCCCCAGGATCCCCTTGCCCTGGGTCAGCCCCTCACAAGGGCTAGCAAACACGCAGCTCCCTTCTTTCCAAAGTTATTTATTACTCCCCAGTTCAACACAGGCAAAGTTCTGCCCCTCATCTGCAAGGGCCTCTCAAAGGACAATAAATGACAAAGATAAATGAGCAGAAGAGTGGCCAGCACGTAGGCTGTTAAAGTCATCTTCAGCTGACCTGTGTGACCCTGACTGCTGAGCGCTGAGACCCTACATCAACTACCCAACCCTCATTTGAAAGAGATTGGGAGGGGAGGGGTCATGGAGACACAGCCCTGACCAGGTATGTGTGAGCTCACTGTGGGCTTTCGGGGAACACCCTTCTAAAAGGCCCCCAAAACCTTGGTGTCTCAAAAACAAAGTTGTAAGTTCTTTCAAGGTTTGTTGTGTATGGAGTGTTGAGAAAGACGACCTCACATCAACCACATGAAGCTACCCAAAAAAGTAGATAAGGGAAGGAAGACCTGAAACTGTAAACTGGGGTGCAGGGGACATGGAGCATTTAGTCCTGCATCTCATCAGACAATCCGGGACACTGGAGTATAGGGGACATCGAGCATTTAGTCCTGCATCTCATCAGACAATCCTGGACAATGGGGTATAGAGGACACTGGAGCATTTAGTCCTGCATCTCATCAGACAATCTGGGACACTGGGGTGTAGGGGACATCGAGCATTTAGTCCTGCATCTCATCAGACAATCCTGTCAATTTCACCTTCTTGCTTGTCACCACAACTTGAGTTTCTATTATCCTGGTTTCAGAAACCCTGCCCACAACACGGAAGTTAGGTGTGCTCTTTGTAAAGCCCACAGGGTTTGCACACCAGGGTTCTGGGTCCAGCTGGGTGGTGGCATTTCATTTGTAAATAAAGCTTGCCTGAGGATCAGAAAAGTAAAACAGTCGCACTGGCCAGCCTTACAGACCAGGCAGCAATGACACACACCTTTAGTCCCAGGAGCCACACTAGATTGTCGTAGAAACCAGGCAGTAGTGGTGCACGCCCTTAATCCCAGAACTAGAGAGAATATAAAACGGGAGGGCACAGAGCTCATACTCAGTCTCATTCTGAGGACTCCTGGAGGCAGGATCGTCCTCTCAACTGAGGTAGAGGTAAGAGCCAGTGGCTGGCTGTTTTGCTTCTCTGACCCGATTTCTATCTCTGAGTTTTTATTAATCATGCTTCACAGACACACAGGTAAATTACCTGAAAGCTATAAGAAAATGTGCCACCTGGTGCCAACAATTGAATGGGAGCCAGGCGGTGATGGTGCACGCCTTTAATCCCAGCACTCAGGAGGCAGAGGCAGACGAATCTCTGAGTTCAATACCAGCCAGGTCGACAAGAGCTAGTTCCAGGACAGGCTCCAAAGCTACAGAGAAACCCTATCTTGGGGGAGGGGGGAACAAAACAGAAAAAAACAAACAAACAGAAACAATTGAATGGGAATCCTTGTGGTGAAGCTTCCTATAGCATATGGGCAGCCTCTTCGGCCTGAATGTCAGCAGCTACAAGAGACACCCTACAATGGGTACAGGAGGCAGACAGGAAACCTTGAGAATCACCATCCCTTTAGAAGCCTGTCCCTCCCTAACTAACCTTTTCCAGAGTCACCAAAGCTGAGGCTATAGAGACAGCCAGTCTGCCAAGGCCTGGCCAGGTTTTCAGAACTATTACAGAACAAAGCCACATGATATTTACAGAGATCACGTTATAATACCTCGCTGGCTTGTCTTCCAGCATAGGCGGTACACAGTAGTGACATATCAAAACCTGGTGTCCCCACTGAAAATTCTTATTCCCTGACTTAAGAAATATTTGTTAAGAACCTGGTAAACTCAGGGAATGGTACCCAATTTCCAAAATGAACTTGTCTCTCACATGGAGATGGGCCTCTTTGTGCTCAAGCCGGATATGCCATCCAGATGAGAGTCACAGGCCCAGAGCCCTGAGGAAATTACCCCCTGCTGAGACATGATGACTTTATTGCTTGTTGGCTCATTGAATAACCTGACCACCTGGGAGCAGATCTGCACAGAACCAAAGGAAGCTCACCCAAGACCAGTTCTGCACTGGCTGCGGAGGGACCCAAAGGCAGGATGTGGACATCCTCCCAGACTGACCAAAGCTTCCACCCATTCCTTGGCCAGGCCTGGCTCCAGCCGCTGCCACCTACATTAGGCTAGTTAAAGGGCAGCGAATTCCACCCTCAGCACAGCCAGGTGGCTCCCTCCCCCACTCTCCAAGCTGCTGCACTGTCTCAGAGGGTAAAAGGCACTCTATTGTAGCTTGCACTGAGATGAAACTGCTCAGGGGAAGAACTGAGAACATTTTGTGCTCCAGGGCCACAAAAGATTTAAAAGTCATTCTCCCGACTGGAGGTCTCATTTAGACGGGGCAGAAACAACAACCAAATAAAACTCAGTCAAATGGATTGTGAAATACAGAGCAATGTGGAAGAGGCAAATGGGGGGGTGGGGGACAGGGACACAGGATGGGACGGACAACGATGGACATGGCACAACACAACAGAGAGTTTCCATCTGAGGAACTGAGGCAGCACTCCTCTGAGTATCAAGTAACACAGCTCCCATGCCTCTGCCCAGACCAAAACTCCTGGGCATGTCTGTGTGCCTGAGACCTGTTATCGAGGGAAGAGCAGCCAACAGCACCGTGCAGGACCTGTGGTCACAGCAGAAGCCATCGTCGTTTTACATGACTTCCTCGTGAGTCGTCAGAAGTCGGAGGGTCACTCCTCAGGAGAGGTCTCTTCCAAGCCCAGACTCATTCATTCGCTCAGCAAATACTTTCTGATGTGTATCCCTGGCGCCGTCTCCCCTAGCTAATCCTTTTAACATTATGACCAGTTAGCTCCTCAAGGAGCTATTCCTCATGGTTTGGTCCCACCTGCCTTTCTAGGATAGTAAGCCACTTGAGCACAGGAGACCAATCTGATTTGATAACAGCAGTAGCCTCAGGGTCTACCCACTGCTGGAATTCACCAGGGCCAGCACAGGTTTGGGGGAGGGGAGCACAGCACACAGAAATAGACAAATTGTCCAGACCAGTGCCTTGCAATGAAAATGCTAGCCATTAATTTTGATGTGATGTTTGTATGTTTGCAAAACTGAAGCTTGTTTTTTAAAAAGAGAGGATTCTGGACATGTATATGATGTGTCTCGATTATATTTGTCATCTATGCTTGCTTCCCGAACTCCTCCAGGATCCCCTTTCCAGTCCTTCCTCTTAACTTCATTTCCTTTTAAAAACAATTCAATATATTTTTAATTATTTATAAAAAAATAAGGAAAAGAAAAGGCTAGCCACAAACTCAAACCATACTCATTTTAAATTTTCTAAGTCACATTTTAAAATTTAGGGGTTTTGGGGGAAAAGCCAAGTGTGAAGACTCTCAGTTACTCAGGAGGCTGAGAAAGGAATGTCACTTGAACCCTTGAGCCAAAGACTCCGTTGAAAGAGGGAGAAATGGAGAAAAAGAGAAGAGGAAAAGGAGGGGGCGGGAAGCGAAGGGGAGAAGAAATTAATTGCCAATTATATGTTATTTATCCTAATACACAGATGTTCCTCCATTTATGCTACGACTTTATTCCAATCACTCATGATAAGTTGACAATATCATGAAGTTGAAATTCTCTGAGTGCCCCTAACCTGCTGAGCACGCTAGCGAGCCGCGCAACCCACAGCAGAATCCTTGCCCTGTGACTAGAAGCAGCAGCTTAACTCAGCTGCCTCGCTCCAGTATCAACATCCAAGCAGAGCTCCTGTTGTGCTTTTTTGGCGCGTGTGGAAAGACACGAGACACAAACGAACCCACGCAAGAAGATTTATTAGAGGGGTGTGCTCACGGGCCCGAGGAAACGTGAGGAGAGGGGGAGGAGAAAGAGATCGCGGGAATGGCGCCTCTGACTTTTAAAGGCCGCGCTGCTCATGCGCAGACAGCTCGCGTAGGTGCATCAGACGCTGGTGACGCAAATGGCGGGCGACCCAGGCTTTCGCACATGCGCACAGGGGTGAGGCTAGCCACGCATGCGCGAGCATGGGTCACACCCCCAAGAGGCTGCCTTTTTGACCCAGGGGTGGGGCTTCACGGGCAGCCAAATACCAACATTTCACCCTTTGGTTTATTATAAAAATTTGGGGGGGTTGGGGTGCCGCAAGGTCTCATAGCTGCTTCAAGCTGACTTTGTGGGCGCCGAGAAGTTGGGGTGTTTGGCTGCCTCCTGGGGTGGCTGGTCACGGCTGTGTTTGCTGGACTCTGAAGTTGAGTTGGCTGTTAGTTTGGATCTCACAAGATGCTGGAAAGACAGAATTATGTTTGGGAGGAAAAAGAAAATTTTAGGTCTCAGTGATTAATAGAGGAGAGTCCCCAGTTGGAAGAAGAGGGGGGGAAGGGGTTAAGGAGAGTCCCCAGATGGAAGAAGAGGGGGGAAGGGGTTTGGGGTTCCCAATACCCAATGTAATAAGGAAAGAATTAAATGATACTTATATCAGGCGAGTCTGGTCCGCTTAGGTAGGTCAAATCGGCTTCCTGGACCTTATGTAAGAAATATTTGAAAAGAAATAAGTTTTTTGTATTATAGCAGTACCTTAACATCCAGGAGACACTATGCAGTCAGTGATACCTGTTATGTTAAGGTTTTGTAAGTTTGGAGTTTGAGGTTACAGACTCATTGTTTCTTACCGCCTGGGCTTCTGATAGTCCTCCGGCTCTGTAATAGAAGCTGAATGGAGAAGGAGAAACGGAGCTGCTGGCGAGTCTGGGGTAAGGTTAGTGGGAGCAAAGGAAATGGAGGCTCCGACCTTTGTTAAAAAATCCCTTCCCATGAGAGGTACCGGGCAAGTAGGCATGACTAAAAATGAATGAGTGAGATGAATACCCCTAAACACACAGTTAAGCGGTGGGGTCTTTTGTGGCAAAAAAGGCTTTCCCCCTACCCCGACAATATGGAAACTGGAAGGAGAGGTAGGCCCCCAAAACTCCCTCAGTACGGAGTACGTAGCCCCGGTGTCCAGGAGAAGAGAAATGGGCCGCCCCGATACCGTGATTAATACCCGTGGCTCCTCATTGCAGATGACGGTTGTGGTCGGGTCAAAGGAGCCCGGGCAGCCTCAATCATCCATGGCCAGACCTAAAATGCCAACTTG
>PVIU01004009.1:0-83401 GCA_004026605.1 Ondatra zibethicus
TTGATTTTGTATCCTGCCACATCACTGAAGGTATTTATCAGCTGTAGAAGTTCTTTAGTAGAGTTTTTGGGGTCACTTATGTACACTATCATATCATCTGCAAATAACGAAAGTTTGACTTCTTCCTTTCCAATTCGAATCCCCAAGATCTCCTTATTCTGTCTTATAGCTATTGCTAGAACTTCAAGCACTATATTAAGGAGATATGGGGAGAGTAGACAGCCCTGTCTTGTTCCTGATTTTAGTGGAATCGCTTTGAGTTTCTCTCCATTTAATTTGATGGTAGCTGTTGGCTTGCTATATATTGCTTTTATTATGCTTAGATATGAACCTTGTATCCCTACTCTCTCCAAAACCTTTATCATAAAGGGGTGTTGAATTTTGTCAAATGCTTTTCAGCATCCATTGAAATGATCATATGGTTTTTTTCTTTCAGTTTATTTATATGATGGATTACATTGATAGATTTCCGTATGTTGAACCAGCCCTGCATCTCTGGGATGAAGCCTACTTGATCATAATGGATGATCTTTTTGATGTGTTCTTGGATTCTGTTCGCCAGTATTTTATTGAGAATTTTTGCATCGATGTTCATGAGTGAGATTGGTCTGTAATTCTCTTTCATGGTTGTGTCTTTGTGAGGTTTTGGTATCAGGGTAACTGTAGCTTCATAAAAAGAGTTTGGCAATGACCCTTCTGTTTCTATTATGTGAAACACCTTAAGGAGTATAGGTATTAGCTCTTCTTGGAAGTTTTGGTAGAATTCTGCATTAAAACCATCTGGTCCTGGGCTTTTTTTGCTTGGGAGGTTTTTGATGACAGCTTCTATTTCCTCGCTACTTATAGGTCTATTTAAATTGTTCACCTGGTCTTGATTTAATTTCGGTATATGGTATTTATCTAAAAAACTGTCCATTTCTTTTACATTTTCCAATTTTGTGGCATACAGGCTTTTGTAGTAAGACCTAATGATTCTCTGAATTTCCTCAGTGTTTGTTTTTATGTCCCCCTTTTCATTCCTGATCTTGTTAATATGAATATTCTCTCTCCGCCTTTTGATTAGTTTGGATAGGGGTTTGTCGATCTTGTTGATTCTCTCAAGGAACCAGCTCTTTGTTTCATTGATTCTTTGGATTGTTTTCTGTGTTTCTATTTTGTTGATTTCAGCCCTCAACGTAATTATTTTCTGTCTTCTTCTCCTTTTGGGTTAGTCTGCTTCTTTTTTTTTTTTCTAGAGCTTTCAGGAATGCTGTTAGGTCATTGATGTGAGCTTTCTCCATTTTCCTTATGTGGGCACTTAGTGCTTTGAACTTTCCTCTTAGCACTGCTTTCATAGTGTCCCATAGGTTGGGGTGTGTTGTGTTTTTATTTTCATTGAATATAAGGAAGACTTTAATTTCTTTCTTTATTTCTTCCTTGACCCAGGAGTGGTTCAGTAGTTGACTGTTCAGTTTCCATGAGTTTGTAGGCTTTCTGGGGGTGGAGTCGTTTTTAAATTCTAACTTTACTCCATGATGATCTGATAAGACACAGGTGGTAACTCCAATTTGTTTGTATCTGTGAATGTTTGCTTTGTTGCCGAGTATGTGATCAATTTTCGAAAAGGTTCCATGAGATGCTGAGAAGAAGGTATATTCTTTCCTGTTTGGGTGGAATGTTCTATAGATGTCTATTAAGTCCATTTGATTTATTACCTCTGTTAGTTCTCTTATTTCTCTGTTAAGTTTCTGTCTGGCTGACCTGTCCATTGGTGAGAGAGGAGTGTTGAAATCTCC
This sequence comes from Ondatra zibethicus, assembly GCA_004026605.1. Lineage (NCBI taxonomy): Eukaryota > Metazoa > Chordata > Mammalia > Rodentia > Cricetidae > Ondatra > Ondatra zibethicus. Next base: position 1,776 of record PVIU01004009.1, read on the forward strand.
TACTATTAGAGTGTGGGGTTTGATGTGTGCTTTGAGTTCTAGTAATGTTTCCTTTACATATGTGGATGCTTTTATATTAGGGGCATATATATTCAGGACTGAGACTTCATCCTGATGGATTATTTTATTTAAGAGTATAAAATGTCCATCTCCATCTCTTCTGATTGACTTTAGTTTGAAGTCGATTTTGTTCGATATTAGTATAGCCACACCTGCTTGTTTCTTAGTGCCGTTTGATTGAAAAACCTTTTCCCAACCCTTTATTCTGAGATAATGTCTGTCTTTGTGGTTGAGGTGTGTTTCTTGTAGACAACAGAATGTTGGATCCTGTTTTCGTATCCATTCTCTTAACCTGTGCCTTTTTATAGGTGAATTGAGTCCATTGATATTAAGTGCTATTAATGACCAGAAGTTATTAACTGCGGTTATTTTTTAGGGTTGTAGAGTTTGTGTGTTTCCCTTCTTTGAGTTGTGGTAGTGGAGGGCTGTTAGATGTCTGTGTTATTATGGGTGTTGCTTGCTTCCTTTAGATGTGGTTTCCCTTCTAGTACTTTCTGTAAGGCTGGGTTTGTGGCTATGTATTGCTTAAGTTTGTTTTTATCCTGAAATACCTTGTTTTCTCCATCAATGGTGAATGAAAGCTTTGCTGGGTATAGTAGTCTGGGCTTGCATCCATGGTCTCTTAGTGTCTGCAGCACATCTGTCCAAGACCTTCTGGCTTTCATGGTTTCCATAGAGAAGTCAGGTGTAATTCTGATAGGTTTACCTTTATACGTTACTTGGCCTTTTTCCTTTGCAGCTCTTAGTATTCTTTCTTTATTCTGTATGTTTTGTGTTTTGATTATTATATGGTGAGGGGATGCCCTTTTTCGATCCAATCTATTTGGTGTTCTGTATGCTTCTTGTACCTTCATAGGCATATCCATCTTTAGGTTGGGAAAGGTTTCTTCTATAATTTTGTTGAATATATTTTCTGGGCCTTTGAGCTGTGCTTCTTCTCCTTCTTCTACCCCTATTATTCTTAGGTTTGGTCTTTTTATGGTGTCCCAGATTTCCTGGGTGTTTTGTGTTAAGAATTTGTTGGATTTGTTGTTTTCTTTGATCAATGATTTTATTTTCTCTATCGTATCTTCAGCGTCTGAGATTCTTTCTTCTATCTCTTGTATTCTGTTGGTTATGCTTGTCTCTGCCGTTCCTGATCGTTTACCCAGATTTTCCATCTCCAGCCTTCCCTCGGTTTGTGTTTTCTTCATTCTCTCCATTTCAGTTTTCAGGTCTTGAACTGTTTCCATTACCTGTTTGATTGCTTTTTCTTGGTTTTCTGGGATATCTTTGAGGAATTTATTCATTTCTTCTAACTTTTTGTTAGTTTTCTCATCCCTTTCTTCAAAGGAGTTTTTCACCTCTTCTTTAAAGGTCTCTATCACTTTCATAAAGTTAAATTTAAAGTCGATTTCTTCTACTTCTTCTGGGTTAGGTTGCTCAGGTTTTCCTGTTGAGTACTCGTTGGTTTCTGGTGTTATCATGTTGCTTTTCAGATTGTTGGAGGAATTCTTGGATTGACGCCTACCCATCTCTTCCTCTGATTTCAGTCAGGGGAGTCTCAGTGGGTTGGGACTTCCCAGGATGGCTTGTACACACTCACCCCTCTGGATAGCTGATCTCAGTGCAGGAAGAGGAAGTCCCGTCTGGACTTCCGATCCTTCTGTACCTCCAATCTTGGCACAGGGAGAGAGATTCCTGGAGTTCCAATGCCCCACAGAGGAAAGGGCACTCTTGCAGGGGCGGAGTGCAGGGTCGTGTCGATCAAAGAGGCCTGCAGGGACCTTACCACCAGGCTTGCACAACTTACCAGTGTGAGCCACCTCCGATCTCAGCACAGGAAGAGAGAGTGCTGGGGTACCAAAGCCCCACCGAGGAAAGCGCGATCTTGCAGGGGGGGGATTCAGGGTCCTCCAGACGGGCACAGCCCTACCAGTATGAGCCGCCTCTGCTCTCAGCACAGGAAGAGAGAGTGCTGGGTTACGAAAGCCCCACCAAGGAAAGGGTGATCTTGCGGGAGGAAGGGAGGGAGGGTTCAGGGTCCTGTCATAAGTTCTCTTTTGTGAGGTCAGGATAAAGGAGTCACACCCGTTCCTGGGTCCTAATTTCCTTGAATGAGCGTATAGGGTAGCATCCTTTTTACTCTTGGGAATGAGTTATTTGTCAGCCAGTGCCTCATGGTGGTACTGCACATCTGGCACTGTTTCCACACCCACCAAGGTGCAGAGTTGTTCTATTTGTCTGCATTTGTATATAAAGTGTAGTCAACAGCTGCTTGTAAACTTGAGCCTCTCAGGGCAACTCACCATCTGACGAACCACTGCTACATATAGTATGGCCCAGGGACACAGTCTCCTGCTACCCCAAACAGCATGTGTTCCACTGTGGAAACAGTTTCATGAAGTTTTTGTAGTAACAGAACAAAGGAAATCAGAAGTCAAGGCTCTTTAAACATCAGGTAGGTGAGGGTACACCAAAGTTGAGAAGTCTCTGCTCTGTATAGGCCTTCAGTGATCCTTGATGACATTCTTAGCTGCTAGTGAGCACAGGGACATGTTTATATATTCCAAAAGGATTTACTTAGTAATCACAAGGATATTAAGTCACACACAGTTGGAGATTGTCTTCTCTTGAATAGAAATTGTTTTTCCTTTATGGGCCTTTATTGCTAATTTAACATTCCATCTTCTGAATAGAGAACCCGAAAATCATTTAAGGGTCAAATCAGGAATCAGAGCTACCAAACACTTCTGGCATCCCCAGCCTCTGTCAAGGACAAGGCTGCCAAGAGGCCCAAAGACATTTTTTGGCCTATAGACAATAAAAAGTAAACAATCAAGCAAACAACAATAATAAAAAACCAAACAAAAACTGGTTACTTTTCTTTGAGGTCTTTTACCCTAAACTGCCTAGACAATTCTACCCCTTGTTCTCATCATGACCCAGTGAGCAATGCTTTTCCAACCTCCTAATGTTGAAAAGCAACCATTAGAAAAGATCATTTGGACATGGGTTTACGCCAATAGAAAATTTTTATTAGGACGGAGACTATATTGGGTGTTTGAGATCCAAATGTAGTCTCAAGTCTTTAGACAAAAACTGTGACTTATGTTTACATACCTCAGTTAACAAGAACATTTAGCTTGCAGCGGAACTACAGACCCCAAAAATGCAAGGTCAGTACATTTAGGGAGATTCCCAGAACTGTGGGCTCTGCCAGATTGGGTCTTTGTTCTCACTTTGATAGGTGTTGCTATCTACATGCTGAGCTTCAAGGCCTGAATGGTACTTCCATCATGGCATCTGTTGTGGTAAAATCTGGCAGCCCATTAAACTGAGGAATGACAGGATGAAGACTAATGCATGCCGAGACAGGTGTCAACTTGGTATCCTCAACAGGGAAAAGTTACCTTGGAAGAAATTAATTATTTAGCACATTTTCTGGAATTCCCACAAGGGCCTGCTCTTGTGCTGGGTGCTAAGCACACAGCGGTCATGGGCTCATTTCATATGCTGTGTGGTAAGGATGACTTGTGGTACTAAGAGTCCTTCTATGCATCCGTTTTTAGGGAAGATACTTAGAGACACTCACAGTTCAGACTGGTTATGAATTTTGACTCAGGGATCAAACTGACTTAGTTCCTCTTTAAAGAGATAAGAGCACATGCTTTATAGGGCCTTTTGAATTCCAGAATAATATGCACATGAAGAATTGAACATGATCCAGTTATACATTGTGCAACTTAATTAGGCCTCACACACTGAACACACCTGATTCATCTGTGGTTTTTTTTTTGTTTTTTTTTTGTTGTTGCAGCTGTTTTAAGGAATTAAATAAAAATAATGCATGTAAAATATTCAACACATGCTTGGCATGTAGCTAATCTCAATAAATATTAATGATTATGTAAATTTAAGGCCTTGCCCTGTGTCTGAAGCATAGAGCATAGGCCCCAAGTCTCCTTGGGGATGTCCGTACCTTATAGCCAACCTGCTATCCATCTCTCTCATTTCAGAATGCCTAAACAGGAGGAGAAGAAGAGGCCTGGTAGTGTTTACTTGCCTGAATCAGAGCAAATGTTCCTCAAAGGCCTCTGCATGTCGCTGTCTCAAGTCTCAAGGCCTTGCCACTACTGGGGAGCACAGTCAGCCCACCAGTGCTCACTGACTCTGTAGTGACTTCAACTGTGACCATTGCAAACCCTTGATGACTAGTTATGGGAGGCAGCACACGCCCAGGCTCCTCGAAGGTGTTCAGGCTAGGCCGATATCAGCAGTTGCACACTTATACAGGACCCAGAAAGGTTTGCATAATTCAGGAACCATCCAGAACTTCCCTGCACCCCAGCAGCTTGAAAGTGCCAAGGCTGAAGCACACCAAGTGGCTAACGCAGAGCTTTTGAACTACTGCAATCTATAAATAACCCAGCCTATAAATATGTATGTGTCCTGGACTTCTACGTAGTTACCATCTCTCACTTCTGCCCCAGAGGGGACAAACTGTGCATGGTCAAGAGCAGGAGGTGGTAGGGGAGATGATGAGGCCAAATATGTTCTGCTCCCTTGCCTAAAGGGAAGAGACAGGGCTTGAATTCAGACATGTGCATGTTGCTTACTGAGTAGAGGCATACAGAAATCTTCTGGAGCTCTGTGAGATTTCATGTGGAGGGCAATGTGTGCAGGAATAGATACAATGCTAGATATGGAATCTGCACAACTAAATGGGATACAGAACCCTGAGAGCAATGTGGCAAAGCCCAAGTTCTTTCATGGTGAGGGCAGTACAGGAAAGTGTGCATGGGGGAGGGGAGCATGCTATGGAATAGTTGAAGGTCTCCATCATGAAAGGTCTTCCTGGGAAGGTGCTGAACTTGGGCCAAGCTTATAATAGGAGACTGTGCTAGGTCGGAATTTGGGTTTTTCCAGCACAGCAGATCTGAGTGTCTACTGTGTGTCTGGGAGCTAAAGGCTCAAATGCTGGGGAGAGTGGCAACAATGGATTCTGAGACAAAGGAGCACATTTTATGAGGATTTCGAAAATGAAGCCATAAGTGCAAGTATCTGAACAACTGGGAGAGATAAGACAAATATGTGCCAGGGGAAGGCGAGTAAGTGCTCATTGCTCATGTCCCCTTTCCTATAGGACCTGTCTTTGCCTGATAAATGAGAGGAGGAGATAAAAGATACCATACGTGGGTTTTGATCACAGAAACAATCGTTACAGTTGCACACAGACCCAGACACATTGAAGCTAACGAGGAAAGGCAAGTGACGTTGTGCCTGCAGCGAACCTCTAAGGAGGTATGGCAAGCATGCCGTCAGCCAGGACTTAGAATTATGGGAGATTTGGAGGATGTGGCTCTGCCCTGAGAAAGATGAAATGCCTTATGTGGAGGATGAACAGAAGGAGCTCCCTAAGTCTCTTTCGTGAACTTAGCACAACCTGGACACGGAGAGAAAGAATCAAGCACAGAGTAGCACGTTCCTCAAATTCAGGCTCGCATGGTGCTTCCGGGTCATCTGTGGTTTGGTTGACGGTGATAATTAATCCCAACTGTGAATTAGCTACTTCTAGAACTACCTGGGAGATAGGTCTCTGGGCATGCTTGTAGGATAATAATTTGATTAGGTTAATTGAGATGGCAAGACCGCCCATGTGGGGTATCCCTATTCCCTGGGCTGAGACTCTGGACTAGACGAAAAGGAAGACATACTTTCTATGCCTTTCCCATCATGATGAGCTGCAAAATAATCCTTTCCCCCTATATGCAGCTTTTGTCAGGGTATCCTATCATTGCAACAGAAAGTAACCAAGACAACAGCATTGGGTGAAGTAGGGAGTCCGTTGAATGAGGTTTGATTGACTGGCTTTGACTACACCCTATCTGCTGTCTAAAGAGTTCACATTATTTTCATTAAAAAAAAGTAAGCTACTTAAAAACAGAGTTAGAGCCTTGGAAGAGCTCTGATAAAATGGAATTAAACACAAAATCTGGCCCAGTAGAGAAAGTCTCTCCACAAAAGTAATAAGGAAGCAAGACGTCAAATAATTTCACCAAAATGTGTCACACCCCTCAGGCAATCTACTAAAGGACAAAGTATCCTGTCCTTCATGTATCCAAGGAGATGCAACCTTTGCACTAATGTTCTCAAGTAAACCAGCACTTGCTCTCAAGGACGAACGCTTGGCCACCTATCAGCACAGAGCTTGTCCTCACTTGATTTTGACCGTGAACAACCCGTGTTGGCTTTATCTGGAGGATGAGGAAGCTTCCTATATTCTTTATGGTGGGGGTTGTGTTGTGTATTGAGCAGAGTGACCACTGCAGGTAGGTTAGATTTTGTTGTTGGCTTTTGTTGTCGTTTGGTTGGGTTTTGGGTTTTTTGTTTTGTTTTTTCTTCTGTGAGAAATATTTTAGAGAGGAAAAAGAGGAATGAAGGTTTATTTTGGCTCACAGTTTTTATGGTTTTAATCCAAGGCAGATGTATCCCTTGTTTTGGACTTAAAGCAAGGCAGAATAACATGGCAACAGGACGGTGTTGGCAGGGGGGATGCATGTCATCTCATGCCCAAAAAGCAGAGAGCAACAGAATGGGTTATCAAATTTCAAGGAAACATCCCAGGGAACTACTTGCTCCAACCAATCCTGCCTCTGTTCTGCTTTCTATCAGTTCCCAATGATGCCATCATACTGTAAATCCATCAGGACAGATGGATTAGGACAAGAGCTATGAGTATCCGAACAGTTCTCAGAACTCCATCAGCTGACAACCTGAGGTCTTCAACATATGCATTTCAGAATTAAGTCACAACAGTCCCTTAGCTTTCCAAAGGACCTGAAGATATATTTTAATGCATGAATAAGTCATGAAAAACCATGAACTGAACAAGGACAACAACAGACATACCAAAATGGATGGGAAATGGCCACTAGATCTCAGTCCTATACTAAGAACTACAAGCGACTAAGGAATACAGAGAGTGGGAGAAAATCATCTCTCTCAGGGGAGAGCGCACCAACTGATTATCCAGTACCAAATGCTCAGCTCTGAAAACATACATACAAGTAGCATTATAGAGACTGAGCCCCTTATATTTAGGAACATATATATGTGTGTATGTATGCATATATATGCATATAATAAAAATTCATGAAAAAAGAGGCCACGAATTTGAAAGAGAACAAGGAGGGATATATGGGAGAGTTTGGAGGCAGGAAAGGAAAACTGATATAATTATAATCTCAAAAATAAAATAATAAAAAAATAAGGCAGGGGATGGAGTGTCTCTTGAAGAAAAGTTGACTGAATTGAAAGACAGGCAAGAGGATTATTTCATCATTATGAAGATTTATATACATTTAAAAAGACCAAGAAATAATGAAAAGAAGGGAAGTATTTCCTTTTGTTTTCAACACAGAGAAGTTAAGCCTCTTATTTTTAATTGTTTGCCCTCATAGTCTCTGTGTCACTATTAAATCTTATAATTATTTTGATTACAGTGTCTACCTTTCTCTGAGCAAATGTAATTGCCTTAATATCCAGCAAGTCCATAGTAAAATATTGTGATGGTTTGAATATGGATGGCCCCCAATAGACTCATAGATTTGAATGCTTAGTTATCAGGGAGTAGAGCGCTTTGGAAGGATTAGAAGGATTAGGAGGTGTGTACTTGTAGAAAGTGTATCACTGGGGGGTGGGCTTTGAGGTTTCAAAAGCCCATGCCAGGCTCTATCTCTTTCCCTGCTGCCTGAAGTTAAGAATGTAGTTCTCAGCTTCGTCTCCAGCACTATGTTGGCCTTACTCCACACAATGACAATAATGGACTAAACTTCAGAACCATAAGCAAGCTTCAATTAAATGTTTTCTTTTATAAGCATTGTCTTGGTCATTGTGTCTCTTCACAGCAATAGAACAGTGACTAAGACAAATAAAAACTAATTACCAGGATCACAATATGATGAATTTAATATTTCACTATAATACTCACCTTGGAATATTATCCTTTAAACATAGCAGACACTTGCTTTTGTTTATCCATTGATACTGAATCTTGTTACATGAATTCTAATCTAACTTTATTAATAATAAAAATCCAGAGTCAGATAGAGGGTTTAATGGTAAAGATCAGAAAAGCAGAGCAGCCAGCCACTAGAGAGTTCTTTTACCTCTACCAATGCTCAGACAGAAGGGATGATTCTCAGGCTGCATTTCCTGACTGCAGCTGTCTCCACCAAACCCCAGACTGCAGCTGTCTCCACCAAACCCCAGACTGCACTGTTCCTATCTCCTTCTGCCTTACATTTCTTTCTCCATCCAGCCATATTACTCCTGTCTCCACCTCCCTAGTGCTGGGATGAAAGGCATGTGATCCCAAGTGCTGGAATCACCTTTGTGGGAGCTTTGTTTCTCTTTTAGACAGATTCAATCCTGTGTAGCCCAGGGAGGTTTTGAACTAATAGAGATCCCTTGGTCTCTGTCTCATGAGTCCTGGGATTAAAGATGTGTGCCACTTCTCCCTGGCCTGTAGTGGTTTAGCTCTGTCCTCTGATCTTTAGGCAAGCTTTATTTGTTAAAAGCATAAACAAAATATTACTACAGGATCTAGAGAAACATCCTGTCTCATTGTAAACCTAGTGGCATAGACCTGTCTTCTGCAGCTTGTTTGCCTATTAATCAAATGTGCTTCTCTGCTATACCATATTTCTATTCAATCAATATTTTATGTGTCACTTTTATAGCTTGATGGTGCTATAAAATTGCATAATGATCCACAGCTGGACATCATTATGCTGAGAGATAATCTAATCCACAGCTGGACATTATGCTGAGAGATAATCTAAACCAGAGGTTTCCATCAATGAGGGAACATCACGGAAAAAGGGGAGGAAAGACTATATGAGTCAGAAGGGATGAAGGGTACTAGAACAGTCCACTGAATCAACTAAGCGGGGCTCATATGGGCTCACAGAGACTGATGTGGTAAGTATGAGCCTGCCTGGGTCTGCACCAGGTCCTCTGCGTATATGTTGTGACTGTTAACTTGGTGTTTTTATGGGACTCCTAACTATGGAACCAGGTATACCTCTGACTCCTTTGCCTGCTCTTAGGACTCTTTTCCTCCTATTGGGTTGCCTTGTCCAGCCTTGATATGAGGGCTTTTCTCTTATTGTATCTTGTTTTGTTGTGTTTGGTTGTTGCCTCTTATAAGCCTGCTCCTTTATGAAGGGAAATGAACAGGGAGTGGATCTCGGGGAGAGGGACGATGGGAGAGCTGGGAGGAGCGGAAACTGTGGTTAGGATATATTGTATGAGAGAAGAATACATTTTCAATGAAAATTGCTTTAAAAATTAACTTATCGCTTCCCAGGCAGTGGTGGCACATGCCTTTAATCCAAGCACTTAGGAGGCAGAGGCAGAGGCAGAGAAATCTCTGAGTTTGAGGCCAGCCTGGTCTACAGAGTAAGTTCCAGGACAGGCTGCAAAGCTACAATGAGAAATGCTGTCTCGAAAAACAAAAACAAACAAATAAAAAACAATAACAAAAAAAGGAAAAGAAAAGAAAAAGAAAAAAGAAAAAATGTATAGCTTGAGTACCTAGACACAATTTATGTTTTCTTTGTTGTCGCTAAGTGTATTAGTGTGGAAGGTCTCATTTGAACTCTGTCGAAATCAGACTGTTGGTCTTGTAGGTCCAGATAAAACCCATACTGCCATGGCCATTTAGAGCTCTGTGGTTGTGGGAGCCATCACAGGGAGAGGGGGAACAGAAAGTATACCAGACCAACTCCCTCTTCAACGTGATCCTTAAGTTAATTGGAACAAGTCCTGCTGTGCTAGGATGAAACAAGCAGCCACGAGAACAATGACACACTTCTAGAATTTCTCTTCCCAGTTTAGTTTGATACCAATTAGTCACTTTGGAAACTTAAGTTCTGGGTCCGTTGTGAGAACCATAGCACAGTCCACCTGTGGTGTTGGCTTTGTATGGGAAGCATGGCTCCAGTTACATGTCTTTGTCTCTGATAGCCATGCGGGTCAGCGGCAGCCCTTGAAAGGGTCGCTCTCGGCAAGGTGACAGTCCTCTTTTCTCAGCAACACTTTCGTGTAGGCAAAGTCTCCCTATGGCTGGGTATAGCTGGCCATCCTTTCAGGCCTTTTATAAAGCATGGATTTAAGATTCCAAGTTCATGTAAGAAAAGAGCCTTTCAGGTACTGAACAAAATTATAAGAAGAATCAGTTATGTCTGACACAAGCTATGGTTACATCCAAATCCATAGGCCTACCACACACAAGTTCCAAAGAAAAGAGCCCAGGTGCTTGCAGGGTTCATTCTAATTCTATTTATTTACTTACTTACTTAGTGCCAAGGACCAAACCCACAAGCCAAGCAAACACTTGAAGCTCCGACACATCCCTTGTCCTCATTCTTATTTTTAATGAGTATACTGGCTGAGCACTTGGCCAGTTCATGTTTTTATATTATTTATTGTTTATATTATTCACTTTCTCCATTTTGATTCGTTTGTTCTACTTGTCCAGAAGGTTGGGTTTGTGTGCAAATATTTTCTGAAATTCTGGACTGTAGCAGAAATAAAATAGTGTCCATTGATTTGGTGTGCTTTGTGGGGGCTGCGTACTGGCTGTGGCCGAGCTGCAGCTCCTGAAAGGGAGTCTTCTGCTTGCCCAGATGTCACACACACACAGCCCTCACTTCTCTTCTGCACTCATTTCTTTGAAACCAATGCCACAGGTCCCTGGTAGACTGTTAGAGAAAGCGTCCTAACCTGACCCTGGAATTGCCTGCAGAGGATTCTGCTAATGGAGTCCATCTGCTGTTATCTGTTAAATAATCTTATCTTTCTGGTAATTAGAACAAGAGTTTAATGTCTTTAAAAGTCCCTTTTTATTTAGATAATTTGGTCAGTGACACAACACTAACCAGGAAAGTGCATAGGTGTTCTTTTGCCTAATAACTTTCATAGTCTAGTCAAATTTCTTTTATGTCATTTTATAGTTATTCATTCCCTCCTTCCCTCCCTCCCTCCCTCCCTCGTCTCTCAAGTGCTGAGGTCACAGGAATGCCCTACTATACTTGGCTTTGTGCTATTACTAGTAGAAGGCATGCTTTTTTGCAAATGACCAAATGCTTGTTTTGTTTAAAATGGAGCTTTCAAGTTTGGAGTTGGCTACATTTTCAAAGCAGCGTTTGTAGTAATGCCAGCAAAACAGTAGTTTAAGGACCCTAACAAGGCAGCTATCAATTTAATAGGAGGTTTTAGGATTCTTGTCTACTAGCCCTTTTCCAAATTAAAAAATTTGTTTTATGACAAACACCAAACACAAAGTTGTAATCGATGTACATAGTCCAGAATGAGGAACCACAGCTTTAGGAACCAGTATTAACTCAGATTGCTTATGCCAATTTAATTCTGGTTAAAGAATAAGTCTATCCAATATCAGAAGTCATCATAGCAGAGGAAGCCTTGAGTTGGCTACTGTTGTCTTGGGTGCATAACCCATCAAGTTAGAACCCGGTATCTTCTATTACCATTGTACAACCATTGCCATCTAGTTAATGAGGCTTGGGAGCTTGTACCTTGAAGTATGATATTAAGATTGGATAACAATGTGTGTTGCTAGCTCAACACTGCACTGAGACATGGTGGGTTAGGTAAATCCTCAGGCAGCTGGCGCTGCAGGTGGAGCATGCCATAAGTGTCTGAAAGTGAAAGAAAGGGTGTGTTTGATAGGAATGTTAGGGCCTGCCATGTCTGAAGCACAGGAATGGATGGTGGCATCCTCAGCACTCAGCACCAGAACTAGAATTATGAGTTCATCTCAGCACTCATCTGGAACTAAGAAGCTAACCACTGGTCTGTAGTGTGGTACCAACTTTCAAGTCAATGTGCCCTTAGCAGCTCTTTTATTTTCATGACAAAAGAAGTGGAAAGGCGGTCAGAATGCCCAGAGCTGAAGGAGGGGCTCTTTAATTGTTGCATCCAATCCTAAGGAGCAGAGCAGAAGGTCTGTAAAGTCACACAGTAGCTTGTCGGAGATCACTGGAGGTTCTGCACACTGGACAACATCCAGATTCACTGTCTAATACCATCCAACCTCCAATCGCCTGAGCTGTAAGAGGTTTTTTGTTTTGTAGTTGGCCATTTTATGTGCCAAATCAGTTGATTCCTGGATTGGAGCACTTTACAGCCTTCAGATGACAATAGATGCTCTGTTTTATTTCAGTTTGGCAATTCTGCAATTTGTCTAATGAGGCTTTACGACCGGGCAAAACAAGGAATCGTAGCAAGGCCAGAACATCAATCTTTGCATCGCTTTTTTTGGTGTCTGAGGCTACCAGCAAATTTGCCATTCATACTGCATGACCGTACATTCCTCTGGTGGAACAAATGTCGTATAAATGACTAGAGAAAGTAGTAGACGCATCTGGAAACTCTCAAGTTTTTTTTTTTTGTTGTTGTTGTTACAAACATTGACCTCTTTCATAAGTAAAAGCAAACAAAACTTCAGACTCAGCTACTAGAGGGACAGGAGAAAAAAGTAGATTGACTCGAGAAGTCTCCGATGACCGTGCCTGGGCCAGTGAATATAGTGCTTGATGGGATAATGAATATCCGTTTCCCCAATAAGTCACTCAAATTTGTCTTTTTTCTTTACTGAAAGTATTTTAATATTGCAGGGAAATAATAAATGTCCATTTTCTATGTTATCCCTTGTCTTAATTCTTACATAACCAGGTTTATTCCTGGTAGTTGAGCTCTTGACAAGAAATATTGTTTTACAGAGGCCATGGCTTGTCTTTCTTATAAGTAGTTTTTGGCCTTATGTCATGACTTAATCTGGTGTCATCAATTTGTAGGGTCCTGAAAAAATGTGATGATTCATAAAAAATTAATTAATTTATTTTTGAATGCTTTGCTGGCTTGGTTTGATTGACACTCTTCAGCATACCCTTCTTTTTCTGGAAGGTACACAGTAACTAGTTCAGGGCCCTGCCTTCAGGGAACTCTAGAAATGCTTCCTCTGGAGAACAGAATATGGTGGCCTTTAACTTTCCCAGCAGGGTCATGAGAGGGTTAGAGAAAAGTAGAGAGCATGTCTCTCAGCACCTACCTTTATGAGATCAAAGAGGAAAAGAAACACATAAAAGATTGGCTGGAAACTAAACTACTGATGGTTGGGCAGATGGATGGGCGGAGGAGGGCAGAATAAGCAATGCCAGTGTCTACCATGCAGTAGGAGCATGTGGAGAGGCAGTTCACTTCCTAGCAGACAGGAAGCACACTGATGCAAGAACTAGCCATAACCTTCAAAGGCATGCCCCCTGTGACCCACCTTTGCCAGCTAGGCCCCACTTCCCCAAATTTCTATTTCCCCAAATAGTACCACTACCTGGAGACAACATATTCAAACTATGAACCTATGGAGTACAGTTTCTACTGAAATAATGATTCTAGTCTTAGTGGGAAGGGGAAGTTATGCTACACAGGCAGATTTTAGTTCACTCTAGAAAAAACAGAAAACCCTGCCTATCAACTAGAACCTTTCTCCAAAAACATCCTAGGAACCAATGGCTCTCAAGGACTATTAGTAGCTAGAAAGAATCTGGAAGACTACACATCACTGTACCACATGGAAATTTCTGCATCAAATAGGATTCTCTGGTAGCTTTCAAGAAAGTTTGGAATTGGACTCCAGAGGTAAGAAGGAGGGGATTACTTACTGAGATATAATGAGATAGAAGTCACAAGGGCTGTATTTTCTACTCAAATTCTGATGACCCTATTATCCCACCCTTCAGCTATGGAGAGACATGAAACTAATGTCAAGGTTCCCTTGAGAGTCTCAGATAGTAAATACATTGCCATTCATAGTTAAATGAACACTCGTAGCCTGTCTGACATACCAAGAAAATGTGGGAGGAGGACACACTTCTTTTCTGTTGCAATGCTATCAGACCACTAGAAGGGCACAGGAACTAAAAGGTAAGAACACATCCCAAGGATCCAAACTTTAGCGTCCAGCTGTGGTTCTGGATGTGAGTAATGCCAAGGGTTTCCCTGACAACTGAACTCTTCTTTCATATAGCTACCACTCTTCTCCCCCTTTCCGCTCTAGTCTTGCTACCTGTGATTGATGTCTTCCTCTGGGGAGGGGGTGAGAAGGTGTGACATCAATAAACACAGACACTGGTGAAAGGGATACAGCAGACTCATTTATTGAACAATGGGAAAAATTTATTTTTCCTCCCAGCACCCAATCCGTTGACATTGCATGGTTGTCCCTCATTGGCTAGGCATGATCAGGAGCTCTGACAGCACCAGGCAGACTCCAGGTTGGCTCCTCTTGGCCTGATAGGCCTTAACTTCCTACAGAGGTGCTGCTGCTTTTCAGCCCACCACTACTGAGTGTGTGGAAAAAGGAACATGCGAGAGACGGCATTTTCCTAAAGTAGCTTTTCAGTGTAGCTATGAAGACAGCCCTTGAGAGGTTAGTTCGCATGGATACAGGCTCATATCATGTTGAGAACACAAGGTGTGCTGGCTAGTTTTTGTTAACTTGACACAAGCCAGAATTTTTTTTAAAAGACAGAACATCAATTGATTAAATGCCCCATTAGACTGGCCTGTCAACAAGTCTGTGGAACATTTTCTTGATTGACAATGTATAAGTGTCCAGCCCATTGTGGGTGGCATTACCCTGGGAAGTTGGTCTTTGGTTCTATAAGAAAGCAGTCTGAGCAAGTTATGAGAGAAAGCCAATAAGCAGCTCCCTTCTGTGGCCCCTGGTTCCTCCCTTGAACTCCTGCCCTTGCTTCCCTGGATGATGGACTACAAGATATAAGGTGAAATAAATCCTTTATTCTCCAAGTTGCTCTTGGTCATGGTGTTTTTATCACAGCGATAGAAAACCCAACTAAGACACAAAGCCATTTCATAGACTGAGTCAAACTTCTGGAAGAGTATTTCTAACTTTTGACTCTCCACTTTAAAAAAGTAGCTTTATAATTTATCCTTCATAAGAACAAACTGAAGTGGTTCAAGTTTTGATACACAAGTACTATTGCTGCCCAGTGCTCATGGAGTGCTTTTTAATTTTTAAAACTGCCAGCAGCCTTCCCAGAGAAGATGCATTACTGACTGCAGAGAAGCGCTAAAGTTCAATAGCACATAAGCAGCACAGTCTGTGCTAAGAATAGAAAGCTGCCTTTTTCCAGGGAGCCACAGAGCTCCAAGACCTCTCCTGGGACTGACCCATGCAGAATTAGAGAGTAAAAGTGATGATTTAAAAATAAAGTATACACATTCACCAAAGTCTGGACCTCCTATATGTAAAATATAGGGAAAAGTGGTCTAATCTAACATTGGTTATTTAGGGAAAAGTAAGTTGATTTAAAATTTAACTCTGTAAAATTAGGCAGCGTATTAAACACTGCTAGGAAACATGTGTGAATCATTTACAAGACTCAATCATAGCAAAGAAACATTAAGCTCCAAGTCTTTGTTAAGTGCTAAGAACTCAAGAAACATTTTTATACTCAGCAAAGAAATTTGAGTACAAGAGAAAAAAGGGGATGGGATAGGAAGTCAGCCTTGAAAAATATCCCAGTTCTACACATTCAACAGGCTCCTCACCTTATGTATGAAGCTTTTAGTGAATACAATCTCAGGCCCCGAACTCTGAGGTCTCTTAGTGGGCATAGCCTTCAAAGAACACTGCCTAACAAAACATCTCACTGCCTACCACATTTCAGCAGGGAGTCTTCATTGGTTCTCAAGAAGTACACATAAGCAATGGATACCAACACTATATATGTGCGCGTCTGTGGAAACTAAACATCACACTAGCTTTTAGTTGGGTGGTGTTACCCACAAAGGCTTTCCTATGGTAGAGATGCTCCATTATGGAAAGAGTACCATTTTACAGAAATATTTTTGCCCTCCCCCCCAAAATAAAGAGACATTCAATGGAAATTACTTTTTCCTGCACTGCTCTGAGGTCAGCACCAAGAGCAGGGGTCAGTAAGCTACAGCTCAAAAGCCAAGTGCAATTTTTAGCTTTTTGTATGGATCAAAGTTTTATATATTTTAATGTCTGATAAATACAAATTCTGTGATCCATTATAATGAAACAAATTCCAATCTGATTTTATTGGAACACACCCATATTAGTTTGCTTACGTTTTGCCCAGGGATGTTTTCATATGCCACAACAACACTGAGCAACTGTGGTAGAGATAGCGAACAAAGTCTAAAATAACTGGCCCATTACCAAGTTTTCTGACTCCTGGCATAGGACAGACTATATCACATAACCAACACTCTAAGGTCTTTATTTGGAGGAAGGAACCCTCCGGAAGCAGGCAGCAAAATGGCTGTATCTTGTTTTGTAAGCAACTGCTATGTCCATCGCAGACTTGTAGCTGATGTGCCACCCAAAGGATAATTAGGGATAGATGGAAAATAAGTACCATTCCTCTATCCTTTAGCAGCCACTGTCCAGACGAGGATAAACTTTACACGCACATTGGGAAACACACCAACCACCTAGACCGATGAGACATACTGGCTGTGAGTAGAAGCAAGCAGAAGCAGCTTCATTCAATTTTAGCCCAGTCTTAAGTTTCTGGAATAAAATGTTCTTTATGTTATATAAAAACAAAGTATTTATATTTATATTTTGAGTATATAAAATTGTTTTTGCTTTGCTTCTTTCAAAGTTCTTGGGGCCGGAAAAATTGCTTAGCAGTTGAGAGCACTGGTTACTCTTCTGGAGGACCTGCTTTCTGTTCCCAGAATCCACATGAAGGCTCACAGCTGTCTGTAACTCCAATTCTAGAGGCTCTGATGCCCTCTTCTGGCCTCCACAGACACACATGCAGAAATCACCCATACAGATAAAACTTAATAATAAAACTTAAAAAAATTTAAGTTTCCTATGTTTTCAAAACAAACAAAAATCACTATGTACAGATAATACTTAAAGTGGAGGTATGCCTCAATTGGTATCTTGAGGGTGGGAATTCTGCCTGCTCTTTTCTACAGTTACTGACAGCAGTATGGCTTCACAATTTATTCGATATATGTGGTTGCATCTCAATGTTTATTCTGTTGTTCACTTGTCCCAGTGTTCCAGTTTCAGGCAAGAGAGCTACATTTTCTTAAAATTCATTGCCCTTAAATTCTTAGAACTTTTACTTAAGATTCAGCTGAGGTTTTTTTCTCTTAAGAACCTCTCCCCAATTCTTCATCTCCCACTGTGTTAGTTCCTGTGTTTTCCCAGTGATCACACAAAACTCATGTCTGCCATATTTCTGCCTAGGTGCCTAATTTTCTCTTAGTAGACAATAAGCTACAATTTATAATTATTCTGGAACATAGGACAGAATTCTCACGGAAGCAGGAGCTCAACAGATATCTCTGGAAATGAGTTCACAATTACTTAACCATCAACAGAAGCTGCAGAGATGCTGTCAAGGTAACTGTTCTGTGAGAAAGTGCAAGGCACTAGTACTACAAGCCAAGGAACACAACGAGCTCAGAGGAAGCAGTCAACACCAGCCATATCTGGATAATTACATCAAGGGTACTGATCAATTACCCTTATATTTAGAACCAGGGCTAGATGTCTTCTAGATTTGCTTAGCTAAAAGTTCGTGAGCACTGTAGCCATGATGTTTCCAAGAGACTCACTGCTGGCCTGGTACAATGCAATCCCCTGAAGAAATAAACTAGCTGGGTAAGTTCTTTTGGTTAAGATGAACTCCAATAGCTGAAGCAGGATCTAAGGTGGCTAATTTTTTCTTTAATTCAAGCTCCTATTAACTTTCAACTATTTTCCTAACTTTTTGCCTTCACTAACTCATTAGCCATAAATCTGTTAACATCATTCTCTTTAACTGTTTTATAACAAAATCCAAATTCTCATTCATGCCCAAAAAATGCCACTGCACTGGGTTCCTCTGTTCAAACTCATCCTGTATTCTCTCTTCCTTGCCTAATAATCCAGAAAGACAATGTAGCATGAATAATAAAAATCCAGACATTGGGGGTCAACCTGAAGATGTGAAAAGCAAAGCAGCCAGCCACTGGCTCTTACTTCTGCTCAGATTGAAAATGGGCGATCCTCCCTCCATGAGTGCTCAGACTGAGACCGAGAGCTGTCTCCTCCCGTTTTATATTCCTTGCTAGTGCTGGGATTGAAAGCGAGCACCATCACGGCGTGGCCTGCGTGACTGCCTAGTCTAGCTGCTTTGCACTGACCTTCAGATGAGTTCTCTTTATTGTAACAGAAATACTGTACCACTGTAAGATAAATCTAAAAGTTGTAGTAAAGTTCCAAAATTTTCCCCACCCTGGTTTCTTGAGATGGAGTTTCATGTCAGGTAGTCCAGGCTGGCCTAGAAATTGCCATGATGTGAGGATGATCCTGAATTCCTGACCTTGTTGCCTCTACCACCCATGGGATAAGATGATAGGACTGTGCCACCACATTTGGTTTCCGTCTCTTAATTTTTTTGACACTTAACCCAATCTTTTTAACAAGAACTTTACAAAATAATTCAAATTTTGGTGTTCTCTGTGCACAGAAATGTGTACTTGGGAATAAAGACAAGCTCTGTGAAAAACCTTACAAAGCCACTGAAATGAAAATTAAACATACCTTGACAATTTATTTTTGAGAATTTTTTTGTTAAAAATGTACATGTTCAGCAGTCGGGAGGCAGAGGCAGGCGGATCTTTGTGAGTTCGAGACCAGCCTGGTCTACAAGAGCTAGTTCCAGGACAGGCTCCAAAGCTACAGAGAAACCCTGTCTCAAAAAACCAAAAAAGAAAAAAAGTACATGTTCTCTAATCATAATTTAAGTATTAAGTATTGTCTTTTTTACAAGGAATAGCATTATTTTGATCTTGACGTCCTGCAGAGGCGAACTCAAATTTAGAACACTTCGTGATTTTCAAGAAAAAGAAAAAAAATTAAATGAAGGGGCTGGGGATGCAGTTCAGTTGATAAATGCATAAAGCCTTAGGATGTATTCCCCAGCACTTAATGTAGGAGGAATGGCACATGATTATATCCCAGCACCCAGGAGGGGGGCGGGATGATCAGAAGCTCAAGGTGACTTGTGACTATGGAATAAAATTGTTTGCTCTAGGTTACATGGTAATCTATCTTTAAAAAAAAAGAAAAAGAAAAAGGATGAAGAAAAAGAAAGCACCAGCTTAAAATAATTTATTTAAGGGCAAATCCTTTTGATAACCAAACAGAATACTGAATCTTGTAAACATGGAAACTAACATGACCAACTCTATTATATAGAGCTTGAGGAGAACAATTAAAAACGTGGGCATGTAAAAACATTCAAAGGAATTCGATGTGGCATTAACTACTTCCTACTTTAAAGATTTTCAGGACAAGTAGCTCTAATACCAGGATCTCTTTTAGAACACTCTCCCTACATTTCCACAAGCTGCCATTCATTAATCTCAACATTCACTGGTGACAGACGGTAACTTGAAATTTTAAAGATTTATTCATGTGTGGGTGTTTCACTGGCATGGATGTCCATGTACTGTGTTAGATTCACTGGAACTGGGGTTATAAGCAGTTGTGGGCAGACCTGTGGTTTCTTGGAATCACATTTGGGTCTTCCACAGAGCAGCAGTGCTCTTGATTACTGAGTAGTCTCTCTAGTCCCCAGATAGCAGCCCTTTCTCTCAGACTTGTGGCCAAATGTTTAGCAGGTTTTAAATTTTAGAAATAATGTAAGATGCAATTCTCTAGAAGCTGTGTAAACTAGTAAGTTTCACTTAAGTTTGAAGAAAAGTCATTTGAAGATAAAACCTCACCTAAAATACTGTAAGATTCTTTTTCCTCTTTCCTATCCAATCTCATATAATATGAACACACATGCTTTGCTGCAGAAGTGTGTGCTGGACCCGGACCATGAAATACTGCTTTAGTTTTGCTGGGGTTGCTATTTAATATAGTTTCACGAGTTCACTGAATTTTCTGATATTTGATAGATTCTAAATTTCAAGAGACATTTGACTTCAATAAATACACAGAGGAAAAAGATGTAAGCTTACTTAGGTCTCAATAACCTTTAGCTGAGGGATCTACTGGGATAGAGTATTCTTCACACAACCAACCTTTCAAGTGTTTTATGAAATGTGTGAAAAATTTTGCTTGAACCATTTTTGCTGAAAAGTATTCAGATTTAGGTAGTGCTCCATGTTACTTTTGATCGACCCCACGCTCTGCGATGTGAAAATGATTTATAAACTTATTAGACAATTGAGGAGGTCACATGGCTTGGAAACTAGGAATACCAGTGTAGTTCTAAGTCAGGGCTTGGAGATAATGAGCTGCAGGCAGAGGTTGGAACTTCACCTATTTTCTAGTCCTGCTTATTTGTCCACATAGCTATGACTACTTTCCTGCTGCACTGGTGGAGCTAGCTCAGCAGTTATAGCAGAGACCACAAGCCCAGCAAAGCCTAAAATATTACCGACCTTGCTCCAGGTCACTGATCAGTCTTGGCCAGTACAATCTGATAGGTCTGGTTAAAACAAAAGCTGACCTGGCTTTATCAAAGGCTTATTGGTGCCAAAGAGAACTGGCCCAGTAAGTCAAACTCTTATATCTTTGGCCAGATCTGGAGGAAGACAAAAGATCTGATGATGACAATCTCATAAGGGTGTATAGAAAGGAATTCTTTTTTATTATAGACATATGCTCACTGGAAAGAATCCACACATTTTACCTTTTGTTCATGTTGATATGTGCAGTTCCAAAGAGGTTGGAGAAAACAACTTTAAAATTACTCGCCAGTACATTTTTTTCTTCCTTTTAAAATAAGATTTATTTTCATTTTAATGTATGAGCATTTTGCCTAGATGTCTGTATGTGTACCACATGCATACCTGGTACTCCAGGAGGCCAGAAGAGGACCCAGATCTCCCACTGGAGGTACAAGTAATTGCGAGGTGCTAAGCAGGTGCGGGAAACCAAACCTGGATCTTCTGCAGGAGCAGCCAGCTCTTATTCACTGAGCCTCTCTCCTGCCCCAGCCAGTACATTCTCTACATCCCAGCTGTGATACTTCTTCAAAAGACTCTCACCACACTCGACAAAGGCATTCCCAGCTCAGCTGTGGCTCAGTAAACTTTTATTATTTTTTATTTATTTTTATTTAAAAGAATTTGTTTCCCTATCACAAAAATTAGCCACACTGCCAACAGCAAAGTTCATAGTTACACTGATGGCGGAGAATTCTCTGGGTATTCCTATTCCCAATGGTGTAAAAGGAGGAAAAAAAAGTACTCAGTACAAATCCAAAACCCAGGATGACTTTGGAGAGACATCACATGCCATTTCTTTCTTTTCTCATCATCTGCTGCAGATGGTTTTCAGGAGGATCAAACACAATTTGACTTCAGGAAACCCTTTACACCAATTCTAGCACCTAACAGGGGAAACACAAAGAAGAGTTTCACAGAGAAGTTCTAAAACATCCAAAGTTTAAAGACACTTTACTGCATGTACTACTGGAAAATACAAATGCTTACTAATTGGTACAATGCCAAAGAACTGGAAAGAACCAGATGCTCATTCCTTCTTTCAATTCAAGCACTGTATGAAAAATTTCAAATTAGTTACTGCACCATTTAAGAAGTCTTTAAAGTAAACTACGTGAAACTGTTGGATACAAATGGTGAAGTGAAGCATGCATGGAATATCTTTGGAGTATCTTTTGGTATTTTAATACATTCTTAAGGAAAAAATATTGTAAAGGATTTTAATATATCTTTCTTCTCTTAATGAGCACTAGGTCAACAACGCTAAAGCAACAGTGATCAAGATTTTAAAGGATATCAATGTTGCCTTTCCTGTTGTTTCTTTCAACTTCAATCCTAACCATCTGTTATCAAAATACTTGGTTAGATTTTTAGTGTTAAGTTATTACCAAGCAATGAAAGTAAGCTGTGATGGTGATAAAAATAAAAGTGAGGAAAACAAGAAAGGAAATGGCTAAGTAAGAGAACACGAAGGTGGTTGGGGAACTGTCAAGGACTGTTCCAAGGGCACTATAATTTTAGGTCATAAAGACCTGAAAAGTGTAACCCTTCACCTTCTGCTTGAGCTTCACAGTGCTTTTTGTATGCACACTGTAGTACATTAAGGTCCTCTAGACATGAGAGGTCAATGCTGAGAAATGTTTGGTTTTGAGAATCTATGGGACTCCATTGTAGCCTTACAGTTATTATAGGGACGTTAACAATTCCATATGCTCCGTATGGCTGTTGATTAAGGTGTTCTATTTTTAATCCATGCCTTGCCAAGAGAATGTGAAACTGAGAGACTAGGGACTTCAGTCAAATTCCAAGACCTACCACCTTGCTTGAGGCCTCCAGAAAGGAACTAATAATTTCAATGAAAGGCCTAGCTGTCAATGGAGCTGGGGGGGGGGTCCCTCTTTAGGAAAGATATTACCAAACACTACCTGCCTGGAAAAGGCGACTGTCATATGAATCAGCTGACCAGCTGACCAAAGCAGTTCTGCCTTGAATTTGTATGTTCATCTCCACAGGATGAGGTTAGTTTGGCTTTGCTCCCTTGATGCTTCAGGCCACTTATTTATGAATTATAGGATGTTGTGGCAAAATAACATACATCATAAAAAATGCTTTCTGAAATTTCCAAAAGAATATATAAGAGAAAGATGTTCTCTCAAAGTATGTGCTAGAACCAAACTTATATACATAAAAATTTCCATCCAAACAAGGTTTTGTTTAGAAAAACTTCACTGCTTAGCTCATCATTTATTTATATAAATAATGCATTATGCCCAAGGGCTAAATACTAAAAGTTATAATCAAATAAAAGTTTGATTTCCTTGAACCATTAACTAAAAAAGCATGTGGAACACTGAGTCTGTGACTCAGATTATACTCTTGGGTGCACACAGATTTTCAGATTACAGAACACTAGAATTTCCTCTATTCTCCCACCTTAGCAAGAAGGGATAAAAACTCTACTTGTTATGGAAGAGAAGAAGAGAAACATGAGGAAGAACAAAATACAGATGAAGGCTGCAAAAACATAGGCACTCATGTGCTGCTAAATGTCCTACTAAATGTCCCATGTATGGTTGTGCTGGACTAGAGTAAACACCCAACAGCCCTCACCCGTTTCTCTCTGACCATTTATCAAACCATCTAGCCCTCAGCCCCAACAAGCATTATCATCTCCATAACTGTAAGCTACCTATTTTTTTCTTTTTCTTTTTTTTTTTTTACAATTTCTCTTACTCTTCACTTTTCTTTTTATTATTCAAAAGTCAAGTATTCCTTTTAAATCATCCATCCTCAATTTTGATTTAATGTACCGTCATTTCTCCAAGATATGAAATTTCGGAATCTCTTTAGAATACTAATTTCATGTTTCTAGGTTTAACAAAACTGTCAAAGTTTTAAATTCCACTCTATTTCCCTTAAATCTCAAGACAGCTGCTGATGCAAATTTTAATATAAAATATTTAGTCACAATATAGTATTGCTTTTTTATGCACATAGTTGTAAGATTACTTTGCTTTTGTCAATTAAAAACTATACCATCTTTCATAAAACTCTAAACAAATTAAGAACTGTGATGTTTCAATGTCAATTAAGTCATTTCTGAGGGCTGAAAACCCTAATTTGAAATGATCATGAAGGCTCAGTATAGCTGTATATTTGCAAGAGCCTGTTGCAGTTTAAAAAAATGGATCTGAGTTTTAAACTGAGGGATGTATGAAATGGCTTACCTTAATTGTACCCTGGCTGTTAGCAGCAATCAGCACATTGGACTCCTAGAGAGAAAAAACAAAACAGAACAAAAACAAGAGCTTTAGGAACATAGGAGATTTCCTGAAGGGCAGATGAAAAGAGTAATTTCTTCTTCCCCTTCTTCCTCTACTTCAACCTAAGATACCAGGGGAATCTAAAGTGGAAAGCCAGCTTTTAGCATATGTAAAGGTAACTTGAGAGAAGTGAGCAACTGTTTCTCTAGAACATTCACTGAGTTAATTCAGACATTTTCACTGGGTGGATTACACACTGAGGCCTTAACATAGCATCAATGCTCTGGCACTGAGAGGGTATTTGAAGTGGAAGGAGCAGGAAGCAAATGGAATTTATCTGCTCTTTCACTGATCTGAATTTAGAAAGCTGAGAATAGGCAGAATTTCTATACCTGCCTCAGAAAAGAGTAAAACGCTCAAACGAAAGCTGTGTGCATGACACCAAAACCATCCCTAGACACCTGGAAAGGACTGGCTTGCAAAAAGTAACAAGAACTAAAGCAAAAACAAAACAAAACAACAACAACAACAAAAACAACAAAAACTCCAATGTAGTGATACTTTTTTAGTTTTAATAAATAAAGCTTGCCTAAATATCAGGGTACAGAGCTAAACCACTACAGGCCACGGAGTCTTGTCATACACCTTTAATCCCAGAGGGATCTGTTAGTTCAAGGCTACCCTGGGCTATACAAGAATGAATCTGTCTAAAAGAGAAATAGAGCCCACACAAAGGCGATCTTAGTGCCTTTAACCCCAGCACTAGGGAGGTGGAGACAGATGTGATAAGGCTGATGCAGAGAGGAATATAAGGTGGAAGAAGACAGCAACTCAGCGCAGTCTGAGGTTTGATGGAGAGAGCTGCAGTCTGAGACAGTCTGAGGACAGGATTGCCCCTTCGGTCTGAGTGAAAGAACTATGTCTGCATTAACTCCTATACCTGATTCTGATTTTGTTTGTTTGTTTTTGGTTTTATGAGACAAGGTTTCTCTGTGTAAAAGTAGCTGTCCTGGAACTAGCTCTTGTAAACCACAAGCTCTTGTTGACCAGGCTGGCCTCAAACTCACAGACACCAGCCTGCCTCTGCCTCCTAAGTGCTGAGATTAAAGGCATGCGCCACTTTTGCCCAGCATGACTATGGGTTTTTATTACTCCCAATTAGAATTTATGTCATATTCCAATCAACTGGTTGCTGCTTAAGAAGGGTTAAGACTCCACACTTTTCAAGAAGGCTATTGCTAGGAACAGGTACCATGAGGTACTGGGGCCCTTAAGAACCATCTACTGCTATGGGAACATATAATATAAGGACCATGAAAAGCTTTTAGATTTAGCATCAGTTCTTTCATTTTAGTTCTAGTGACTTTTTAATGTACAGGGGAAGGTAGAAAGGAGAAAATAAGGACTGACTTTGCAATTAGCAGGGAACTCTTTTTGCTGTGAACTGAGACTATAAATTATGTAATTGAGTCATCTGATTCCTGGTGAAAGGGAACATGGGAAAGTGTGTTATATACTGACTAGTATTCTTGTCTGGAACGGGACTCAAATATAAAGATACAATTCCTTTTATTTCTGTGTATCTTATACACACAGCCTTTTAGTGTGCCTGCATTTATACTGCAACCTGTTACATAAAAATCAAGTATTTAATTTTCCACCTGTAGTAGCATGTTGATGTTTCAAAATTTTCAGCATTCAGATTAGAACCCTAACTTAGACTATCTCACAATATATAAGTTTAGAATCAATAAATAGGACAATTTATCTAAATGACCACACACGAGGAGTTTGAAGGCTGCAGCATGCGAGATCAAGAAATAAGACATCTGGTAACTACCAGCCATGTATAGGCACGTTTTGTTTGCAATCTAGGATTGGCATTTATAGACGACACAACTGTTGTTACCAGAGGTCAAGCCCTAACACATTCTGTCCATGGAGACAGATAAATACATAACCTATTAAAAAGTTAATGTATAAACCGAGTAGCTCAAATGGTCTTGCAGGATTGACAGATACAAAGCACGGTGTCCTAAGAATTCTTACACACACTCAAAACTATTCAATGCAGAAAACAACAAAATAAAGAAAATAGCAACATCATTGTATCTTAGTACACCCTTCCTCCAAAGACCATACAAAGGAGTGATTTAATACTAGATTTTCTTTTCAATCTAACAGAAAAATAAAACCGGGAAACATTACTTCTGTTAGGTGTTATTACTTAAAAGTTTTAAACAAGCCAAGCCATATTTGCATTTTGGATGACTGGTGTTTGCTCGCTGTAATTGTAGTCTTGCTAGATGTATCTTTTTACTTGTGAAATAAAAATGACAGTAATTCTCATTATCTTTTTTTTTTTAACTGCAAAACTCTCCTCAAAGAGAGCTAGTACATTGCGTCCACTTTTTCTCCATCTGAGAATTAAAAAAAGACAACAAAAAACTTAGCAGGATTTTTTTTATAAAAATAGAAATCACATATACCAAAATTCATCACAATACCAGTACAATATTTTCTCTACAACAGTGTTTAACAAAAGCAGTATGTTAAAATCCTGACTAACCTGACAAAGAATAAGTATTTGCTTACTTTAAGTTTGAGAATTTATTTCTAGAGAGATATATCTGAAATGTGAATACATTATAAAATGTATTTTATAGGCACACATGCAAGCACACACAAATAAAATATGCATAAATAAATATAACTATTATTTCTGGCCAGGACACAGTATACAAGTGGGATTTGTTCTCTGACTATGAACAACTAGGAGAGTGAACAAAATACATGTGGCACCATTGGAGTACAGACAGTACAGTATTCTCAATCCCCGAGAAAAGATGTCAATGGTGTGAATCTCCTAACCACCCTGAGGCTTTCTGCTTAGAGCCAATTTATGGACCATAAAGTAGGGAAGGGGAATCTAAATATAGCATAGAGAAATCTAAGCAGAAGATGGGGGCTCACTGAATTGAGAAGGTAAAGAATGATGTCCAGAGTACTGGGAGGATGGGATGATCCACTGATGGACTAGAATTTGTATACAAAATATAAAGAAGCAATGCTTCAGTAACTTGCCTAGGGGTCAGTTCCCCTTAATAAACTGTACTTTTATATGGTGAAACTATACAGTGTTGGGAATATAATAATTTTTAAAAAGCAAAACTGTTAATTCACATTATTAAATCCCAGAATTCCCAAAGTTCAAAGTTTTGAACAGCATGCAGAATAAAGAAAGCTCAATGAACTGTCCTACTTTTCTGTATGTAAGTTTTACTAGAGCACAGCTATGCTTATTTATTCATATATTTTCTCTGAAAGAATGCAGTGGCGGAATCCTAGCCTACGAATCTGAAACATTTGCTCTCCAATTTTTCTTAACTGTCTCTTTTTTAAAAAGATTTATTTATTTATTATGCATATGGCATTCTCAGTACTCTGCCTGCACGTCCATGCCTGCCTGCAGGCCAGAAGAGGGCACCAGACCTCATTACAGATGGTTGTGAGCCACCATGTGGTTGCTGGGAATTGAACTCAGGACCTTTGGAAGAGCAGGCAGTGCTCTTAACCTCTGAGCCATCTCTCCAGCCCTTAACTGTCTCTTTATATTTACGCTAATACAGCTTAAAGAAAAGATCAACATAATCAAGTTCACCTGAAAAAAAATTTAACTTTCTAACAGTATAAATTTTAACATTTAAAAAGAATTTAACAAACATGCATTATATACAACAGGAAAAAAGCAATAAAAACAAAGAGATGCAGCAATGACTAGGACAATGAAAATGGGAACATTAAAAGTAGGGTGTCATAATTACATTCAAGTAGAATGAAGCATGGAAGACATAATCATAAGACCCAAAGAGAAACATACAGTATTGGAAATGGGAACACAACAGTGAAACAAGGACAAGGCAAAGGAAAATGAGCACTACAGCTGGCAAGACAGAAACAAATAGAACCAAGTCAAGGGGAAAGCTGGTGGAAATTCAGAGATCAGCACTTCACTGATCAACAGGGTGAACGCAGGCATTGTGTACGTGTATAATTGGAACCCCAAGTAGAAAAGGGAAAGCATATGAAGATGTGTGACAAGAATTTTGCATTATTAGAAAACAATGATAAAAGGTAAGCTAATATCAGGAATGAAGGAAGATATATCAGTAGATATCTCAGGCATTAAAATAATATCATGATGAAAAACTTTATGCCAATAAGAGTGACAGGTGATAACATGAACAAATTATACAAAAATATGCAAAATAGCTCAATATGACAGAAGGAAAAGTTGGTGACTAAAGAATGAGGAGCATTTTCAAACATTCATAAATGAAGATGGATGAATGAAACAAAGCCAGAAAATCATGAAAATAAAACTAGCCAATTATCTTTATAAGTAGATTTTTAAAAACCTTAAAATATATCATTAAAGGAATTAATCTATATAAAAAAGAAAAACACATTAGGGGCTGGTGATGGCTCAGCAGGTGATGGTGTTTGGTTTTAGGAACCTGAGGAACTGAGCACTATCTCTAGGATCCACACACATAGGAACAGAACCAGCTCTCACAAGTTGTTCTCTGATTTCCACATTCAAATTGCAGTACATACACACCCACACACAAAATATAAAACTTAAACTGTAATGAAAATGTAAAAACAATACATGGCATATAGGTAGGATTTATCCCAACATTAACTTGGTCTCTAGCGTTAACAAATCAACAACAAGCTCAGGGTATAGGTCTCTGGCACAGCAAAGCTTAGCAATTATACAAGTCCCTAGGTTCAGTGGTTGAGAGCACTGGCTGCTCTTCCAGAGGTCCTGAGTTCAACTCCCAGCAACCACATGATGCCTCACAACCATCTGTAATGAGATCTGGCACTCTCCTCTGGCATGTGGGCATACATGGAGGCAGAATGTTGTATACATAATAAATAAATCTTTAAAAAAAATTTAAAATGTCAAAGAATACAATTCATTACGTTGAGAAGAGAAAAATCACATAATACAAAATTCACTTGAAATTATCACTAACATAATAAAAATTTTATTCAAGGCGGCAAATTATCTACATATTAATGTGCAAATAAATCATGAATGCACCACACTCTGACACCAAAAACAATGTAATAGTCAGAAGGCAGTAAAACTATCCTCACTTGCAAATTACATGTCTGTCTATGTAGAAAATCCCTATGAGTATTAATAAACTATCTCCTGGAACTATTAAACAGACTCTTGCAGGAGTATACAACATCATTTACATGAAAATCAGTTTTTCTATAAACCAGTTATAAATGACAAACAAATGGAACTTTAAAAGTGTTACTTATAGAAGCATCTAAAACAATTTTCCACTTACAGATAAAGACCTAATGTTAAAAATTATAAAACAATTCTGTGAGTTGCTTAAAAACAAACCTACATATATCTATGTATGTGGGTCAGATAGCACTTAGATATTATTTTTGCAATCACAATTAAAGTTCTACAGACTTTAAAAATAGAAATTCAGAGGTTGATTCCAGCATGTCACCAAAAAGAGAGAAACTATAGCAGATAAGAAAATAGAAAGCTCAGAAACAAATCACTATGCAATCATATGAATTTTCAAAAGAACTTGGCAAGAATAATTAGAATGACAAAAGAGTACTGAAAGTACTGAAACAACCATTGCTTACGACTCTACTTGGCAGTGTAAACCTGGGAGAGTAGAGCCCAAATCTGAAGTGATCTAAAGTCTCATGCAATAGGCAACTTTATTCAGAGCATCAGACAATTTATACTCAGGGTTAAGAATCATATGAATAAAGTGTCCAATCACAGAATAAAGTGTTCAATCACAAGGATAAGCAACTTGTGCCAGGCATAGAGGCACATGAACAAGTAACAATAGCAGTTGTAATGAATAATCAAAAGGAAACTCACTCCTAACTGCTAGACCTGAGAGGAGCACAAAAGCACATTCCAAGAACAATTCCTTGTTTTTGAAGAAACGGAGGCGACAAGACTCTTTTTTTGTTGTTTTTGATTTTCTCACAAGCACTCAAAATTTCCCTCACATTCTCGGACTGTGTTCTGACATACTATATTTTGAAAAGCAATTGTATGTTTGCTGAAATACATATTTTAAAAAATCCTCAATTATACTATATCACCCTAAAAATTAATTTTAATGGATCAAACACATAAATGTAAAAAACAACAAAATATAGGATTAAAAAAACACAGAAAATAATGTTTGAGTTTGAAAATATTATTAGAATCCAAAAAAAAAAAAAGCAACCTTAAAACGGCTGACAATTTAAGAGTACAGTCCCTGGTAAATGGACTATACCCCAGTGGAAGTCACACATCTAAGAATATTGGACAACACAAACTGGACCTGATGGGTTAAAAAGAACTGAAAAGAGGACAGCAAAGTTGGATGGGCAGAGTATGGGGGTAGGGGATGGAATTGGAGGAGCTGAAGAGAGCTGAATATGATCAAAACACACTGCATGAATTTTCAAACAATTTAAAAGAACTGCCTGCACTGAGTTTAAGAGGACAAATAAAAACAAGGACTTTATGACTATTCTCATAAAAATGTTGAAAAACTTATCTCATCTCATCAAAATTTAACATAACTTTCACTTACTAGAATAAATAAACCAACAACATCAAATGTGGGCAAGGATAAGGAACAAGTAGGTGATCACAGTCTGCTGATAAGAATGAAAAATAAGATGACAACTTTGGGAAAAGGTCTGAAAGTTCCTTACAAAGTTAACTGCATACCTATCCTATGATGTAGCAATTCTACCCTGCAGATATATGTATGCAAAAGAAAGAATATTAAACCATATAAATATTTATTACTCAAAATAATTCAAAACTAGAAAAAAGTTTTATATCCAAAATGAGTGAACCTCTGTGTATTAATGGGTTATAAATAAAAATGTTGCTTACATAAAAAATCCAACAACATAAAACTATATATACAAGCTGGGCAGTGGTAGCGCACGCCTTTAATCCCAGCACTCAGGAGGCAGAGGCAGGGGGATCTCTACGGGTTTAACGCCAGCTAGGTCTACAGAGCAAGTTCCAGGACAGGTTCCAAAGCTACACAGAGAAACCCTGTCTTGAAAAAAAGTACACACACACGGGGGAGGGGAGTGCGGAAGAATGACACCAACAAAACAGGCTGAAGAAACCAGACAAAAAGAAAAATATATATTTATTTTTATATATTATAAATATTTATATTTATTATATATAAGAAATAACATATATATGTTGTTTCCATTATATGAAATTCTAAGGAAAACTGAAGTCAGGAATCAGTTTGTGAAGATTAATAAATACATCAATACTGGCTTCTATATTATTGAACTAGTTATCTTGTCATGCACCTAGGAGAATGAAATCTTAGGAAAGCATATAACAAGAAAAAGAGCCTCAACTGTCATCACTACATAGACATTTTTTAAAAATTTTATGCATCTACACATAGAAATTTCAAATCACATACACACACATATGCAAGTGTTTTCAATAAGAGAAAGGGTCTGGCTATAGAATGAAGGTTGAAGGAGGTGGTGTTTCTCAGTGTACATAGCTTAGCTGGGCCAAATGTTCCCTTCTTTGAATGTTCTTCCTTCTAGGAGAATGGAGCTTCTTCATCAAAAGAGAACAAGATTATCCCACTACATTCCAATCCCTTAGTTCCTCCCTACTTAGGTGTCCTTGCTTAACATCATCTAGGATAATACTAAATGATGATGATTATTATTTGACTGACAGAATGAATCCTCGGTTTTTTGATTCATTCAAACAAATATCTGGTTTCTTAACAAACCTAACAAATATGAGGAAAGGATTTACATTATTAATTAAAGAGGTTTATCATAGCTTAAATTCTGAGATTAAGTTTCTTAATTAAGACCTTTCTATGTGCAGAATCAGTGGCTGTGTGGGGAGCTGGCCAGGTTTTATTTAGGCCATTTCTCAGTGAAGCTGGAACTTGACATTTCAGTAGACTGTTTTGCCAGTGAGCCCTTGGGTTCTGGGGTATATGCACATGATGGTATGTTTAGCTTTTTACATGAGTGCTATGTAAACAACTTGGGCACTCATGATTGTGTCGGATGCATTTCACCCACTGACTCATTTCCTCAGCTCAAACTGAGACTTTTCTGAATGAGCAATGAAGATATTTTATACTGATATTTTTTTTCTTATTTTCTCTGTATGGGTGCCTTACCTGTATGTCTGTGCACCGTGTGTGCAGTGCCTGAGGAGGTCATAAAAAGACACTTCATGTCCTAGAACTGAAGTTACAGATTATGAATCACCATTTGAGTGCTGGGAATCAAACCTGTACCATCTGGAAGAGCAGGCCAGTGTTCTCACCTGATTAATCTGATTTTTTAAAAAATAGTAATTCTAAGAAAAGATAAGACAGATCTTTTGCTGCACATAAATGTCATTTTAAGTGCTGGATAGTGACTAGTATCTTTATTGTCAGATATAAGAAAGTATAGCAATTAATTAGAGGAAAATTATATATGATTCGGAACTTCAAATCTTAAGGTTATTCTAATGCTATAGTAAATAAACATATAAAACATCAGGAATAAATTAGCGACTGATATTTACCTCTAATAAATATGCATGAAAATCAGCATTAAAAACTGGTATTAGTGGTTGTTCCCTGGGAAAAATGGTCATTTAACACACAGACGTTAGTCTAGAAATATTTTATATTTTTATAGGACTGAGATGTTTTAACATTCTAGAAAAAAGTAACAATTTATTATTTCAAAAATGTATTCAGTCAGTTCAAAGTAGTCAAAACTTGTAACTATTATTTTAGTGCATTTCCTTGCCTTTGTCTAGGGAATTGAACTCAGGGGCTTGTGTTTCCTGGTAAACTAGCAAACACTATCGCCGAGCTCAGCTACATGCCTGCTATTTTAAAAGATATCAGAGGAATATAAACATAAACTCTCTGAGAAGGAAAAGAAAGATCTATCCCAACCATGAACCTACCTTCACTGGAATCAACAGATTCTCTCTCCTTTTCTTCCTGTCCTCCATTTAACCCTGTTAAGATTTAACCTTTAGATTTGTGTCCTCAAAGTCCTTAGGTTCACCAATAAGCTGTCCTCAGTGGTAAACAGCAAAAAATTTAAAAGCCACAGTCCCAACCTAACATAAAAAACTACATATTACACGTGATTATCTCCAGGTTTGACATGTGATTATTCCTTGGCCACAAAAATAGTTATATCCAACCTTGGAGCATAACAATATAGACAGGTTCTGTAATTAATGATATTGGAACAATGTACAGAATTATTAATGTGGACATCAATTGGCTCATATAATTATCCACCTGGTTAGATAGAGTATATATAATAGCTTTTAAAGAAGTTTGTGGATGAGAAAAATCAAGATAGGCATATATCATGTCAAAAAGGGTAAAGAGATACACATCTATCTACACACAGCAAACATAAATAAATTGATGGCACACAACAAGGAGAGATCTCCAAAAGGGAACCCTAAATGATTTGAATAACAAAGGAAAATACATTCCTTGGCCTTGGTTGAATCATATTTCTGATATATTTTTGCAAGCATAAATTAAGTCATATGCTTTTTTCTTTGAATTTTACCTATATAATATTTATATTTATAATTTATAATAAATACCACTTATTAGTCAGGTCACTATAGAAAGGAATCTTAGATCTAGATTAGAATTTATTATACTAAAAAAAATAAGAAAAATGAATATAATGAGTAGAAAATTTTAAAATTGTTTATTGAAATGAAGAACTAGACCATGGATTTCTAGCAGGCCAGGACAAATCAGTGAACTGTTTCAATAACTGCCTCAAGCAAAATTTGCTCAAAGAAAGAAATACGGAAAGTTTAGAACCAGAAACATGGTATTTCCACAATTAATTACAAATAAGACCAACTGGAGTTGCTCACAGCTCACCCTGGTACTGTGGGCCACTCAATTTCTGCCCGGCTCCTTTCCTCCTGCCCTTCTCCCCAAAACTTAGACTCAACCACAACTTCAAACTTAAAACTAAGAAACAAGAACTTTTAATAAAGTACTTCATGAAACCTACTTTCAATAACTGATAACTTTAGATTAATTAGTCTAACTCATTCCCTAGAAACATAGCAATTCTACATACATTGTACATCCTGGTTGTAGGTTCTTCAAACAAATAAGCCAACAGTAACAGTAATTAATCTATTTTCACAAACCATCAACTAACCTGTAACCCCTGTACTTCAATGGCAGAGGAAGGAGTTCAAGGCTAAAGTGAGTGTCAAGGGATCTTGTTTCAAAAAGCATTAACAAGAAAAGGGTCAAAACACAGACAACGAAATCATAAAATACTTCAAAATGGCTGAACTAGCTTTACTTGGTTTTCTTTTTTGTTTGCTTCTATAATCTAATACACTCAACCAGCAGAGATATTGAACAAAATAATAAGGAAAACAATATTTAGAGTGGTAGTTCAAAAAGTTGTATGGAGGGGAACGATCAGACTTAGCCCACTGTCCTAAGTCAGACAGAGACCTCCATGTTTATGTAGGATTGCTGCCGTTTGCAGACAAAAGATATTTTCTCATTTGTCTACATGGTTGACTCCGCAGCTTCCACTTTTAGTGCATTTTATTATTAATACAACATTTGTATACAGTTTTTATATTCCAATTTTCTTCATGCACTTCTTTATAATTCTAATTTCTAATTGCTTTCTCATTTGGATACACCTTAATACATTAAAACAACTTAAATGAAAAAAAAATCAGGATCCAGGTAACAGAAAAGAACCATTAAAAAGGTATATTTAACAAAGGCAAAGGGAGAAAAACTCTAAAAGTATGTACATGAAAGGATGGAGATACACAGACACATATACTCACCACACCTTAGTCATTCCAATGTCAAGTGGCCCACATCACATAATTATCTTTGCTACTCAAGACATCTACAGATGCCTTCAAGTTCCATCACATGCCAAGATCTCATACTTGATAATACCTTGCATACACTTGAGAACACTTTCATATTCACAATATTTATGACAAGCAAAAGGATTCTGTACTGGTGATGAATATTAAAAACTTCTAAAAGAAGAACTGTACTTTCTGTCTTTAAAAAATGATTTATTTTGGCTGAAAGACACTTAGGGAAATGCTCAACATCCTCAGCCATCAGAGAAATGTAAATCAAAATAACTCTGAGATTCAGAATGTCCAAGATCAAACACACTGACAGCTTATGCTGGAAAGGATAAGGGGAACTCTCCTCCATTGCTGGTTTGAGTGCAAAGTTGTACAGCTGCTTTGGAAATCAGTATGGCGATTTCTCAGAAAATTAGGAAACCATCTACCTCAAGACCCAGCAATACTGCTGTTGGGTATATATCCAAAGGATGCTCAATCATATCACAAGGACATGTGCTCAACTATGTTCATAGCAGCATTATCTGTCATGGCCAGAATCTGGAAACAACCTAAATGCCCCTTGATTGAAGACTTGATAAAGAAAATGTGATATATTCACATAATGGAATACTACTCAGTGGTAAAAAACAAGGACATTTTGAAATTTGCAGACAAATGGATGGATCTAGAAAATACCATATTGAATGAAGTAATCCAGACCCAGAAAGACAAATATAATATGTACTCACAAATAAGTGGCTTTTAGACATAAAGCAAAGAAAAACCATCCTACAGTTCATAACCCCAAAGAACCTAGACAACAAAGAGGACCCTAAGAGAGACATACATGGAGTTACATAGAAAGGAGAAAAAGACAAGATCTTCTGAGTAAACTGGGATCATAGGAGACGGGAGCAAAGAAAAATGTATAGCTCAATAAAAACAATTAAAAATCAAATAAAATGATTTATTTATGTGTATGTGTATTATGTGCATCATGTGCCTGCAGAGGCTAGAAGAACATGTTGGTTCCCCTGGAAGAGGAGGGATGGGCAGTTGTAAGCTGCTATGTGAATGTTGGAAACTGAACCTGGTCCTCTGCGAGAGCAGTGATTTTAATTGCTGAGCCATTTCTCCAGCACCAAAAATTTGCACTTGTAAATTTGCTACTGCAAATTTCCCCTGGTCATACACGTAAAGCTACTCCTAGAGTTTTGTGCTATTTTTAGAGATACTCTGTAACACTATGGGGGAAAAACATACATGCACCCAACCAAAACCCACAATAATTTTAAGACATGAGACATGGGTCTGCACACTATTTCTGCACAGAACTGCTTAATCCTTTCAGACTCAACTGCTTCAACAATAAAATAGCCTCAAGCCCTTGAAAAAATCTTTATGGGACTTCACAGAGGGAAGTTCCAGATATAGTATGACGGAGTTCGAGATATACTATACCAAATATAACAGAACCTTGGCAGAAGCAGAAATATCTCTCTCTGATACCCACCCTGCCCTTTTCCCTAAAACAGAACATAAAAGAACTGTTTTCTCTCTGAAGTACCTACTCTATATACAGAGGGACGGAGAAGAAAAGCTGAGCAAGTAAGTCTTGCTATGGTCACCCTAGTTTGTCACCACAGAAACATATCCCTTAGTCCTTAAACTACACTTTTCAAGTCTATTGAGCTCAAACCTGAGCATAAAAATATACAACATAGTCGTTTAAGTCATCATTTCTGAAGGGCTGTTATGTTACACAAAACTTCTATTAAATAAATGTACAAACTTTTCTCCCACTAATCCTTTTTATTATATTAGTTTCAGGCCTGAACTTAGTAGTGGAAAGGACATTTAAACTACTATACAGTTAACTGGCAAATTACAGACAAAAGATAAGTAAACTGTAGCCATTTTTACTAAAGATATATTTATATCTTTATTCTTTTTAAATTAAAGGGAGTTTAAAACTGTAAACTAGGCTCTCTAGGTTAAGAAGATTCAAATTTTATCTTTTTTGCTTGTTTTGTTTGCCCTCCCCATGTTGTTTTTGGAGACAGGGTTTCTCTGTAGCTTTAGAGCTTGTCCTGGAACTTGCTCTGTAGACCAAGCTAGCCTCGAACTCAACCTCCCGAGTGCTGGGATTAAAGGCGTGCGCCACCACTGCCTAGCTTAAATTTTATCTTAACTCTCAGAATTTTCCTAGGTAGTTAAGTAGTTCTTACTCTGTTAACTCCTGGCATTCTTGTTCTTTGTTTCCAACATGGAGTGAAAGGGGCAACACGAATGAAGTACAACAAACAATTAGAGAAGCATATTTGAAGGGCAGCTAATAAAGCGGCTGCTTATATGCACACCAGTAGCTATACAATATGAGGAACCAATGAAATGGGTAAGAAGGGTCAGAAAATTAGGACTGCATCCATGAAAGATGGCAGAATTTAAATAAACAGAAACAAGGAGACCAGGCAATACAGATTTATCCCAAGTAACCTCATAAGAACAAGTCTAAAAGCAGCGATGGAAACTGTACGGACCAATAAAAATACTTGCTCAATGGAGTAGATGGTTGTTCCCAGCACAAACCATCTATTCTACTAAGCAAGCATTTTTATTTTATTTTATTTTATGTTGCCCTCTTGTCCTGGACACTATACTGGTTTAGATTATCCAGTGTGCCGGATTTAAAATAAATCCTGTACCCAAAGAAAAATGTTTTTACTTTATTTTAAAATCTTTGCCTCTGGCTAAATTTGTATTGCAACCTTCACTAGAAATTTAATTTCATATGAAACTAAATAGATAATTACTACTATGAACTAAAAGGCTAAACTATCCTTGTGAATGAAGATACTTTTGTCATTAAATGATTATGTATGAAATGAAGGGTAAGATACAAATAGCAAATTTAGGAAGTGGCACCAGGAGACAGGGTTAAAGACCTAGATGCATGTGAAAGGGCAGAAACCTCTAAGGGACATCTTCAGTTTTTGTATTTTAGCATAAATAATACAAAAAGTGACTTAAAACTCTTAATGGTCAATCTGTAGAAAATGAATGTTAAAAATCAGAAGGCTGTGCAAAAAGATCAAGATAGCTAGAAAGGCGTATTTTATAGCAAAAAAGAAAACCAACAACAACAAAAACCAAAACCAAACCAAAACAAACAAACAAAAAAAAAACCCAACCAGCTACAGATAACTGCAAATTCATGACATTATATAAGCATTTCTGTAGGAATTTTACAGAACAGAATTCACAGACAAAACTGGAGAGCTGGGCATCTATGAGGACAGTTTGCAAGCATTTGCTTACTGGCATGGAAACAGCTGAATATGACAGTATGTTTAAGGAAATATTAATGGAGCTGCAGGCAATAAAGAGAGAGGGCTGTATTCCCTTAAAGGCTTTCTTCTATGATCCCTACATTAGGGGATAATGGGAAAAAGCATGAGAAATCTTTTTTATGTGCTGTTGTTTTGAGGAAGACAAACACTGCTAAAATGACATTCAGGCATTCTTTCCCTGATTCTCCTACAGACTAGAAAGCACAGTCTGCAGAGCAAGAGTTGGTAGAGTGGAGGCACCGATGCAATCGTATTGCAGCTGGGAAACTGACTTTGGCTTCATGGCATGTGGTTGGCTCAGAACTACATTTTGAAGAAAGGTATCAACAGTTGAGACGTCCAAGAAACTTAAGTCTAAGCATATCAAATCTTCTAGCTTTGTTTGCTTAGTTGTGTTTTTATCCGTTAAGACACATACTCCCAGTAGCTCTGCACAGGAACTACCTTTGAATATGAATACTTATTCAATGTTTATTTTAAAAAGCAGACTACTTTTGTCCCTTACAAACTGAGTGAAACTACTCCCCTTTCACTTGAGTCTAGGCAAATGTGTAATACGAGACCTTTTGATGCCAAAAGGCTGAAAACTCTACCTTCAGTTCATGCTAACAAAGCCATTTCCTGAATATGTCTTATGAAAATGCAGGCCATTTAACTATGTATATACAGATTATGGATTGCTTCACTTAAAAAAATCCAAGGAAACAACCAACGACAACCTCCAAATCACCTTTTCCTAAAATCATCTGCTTCTTTATAATATAAATACCCAAGTCCTATCACCCTTAGTGAGGCAGAGTTGAGAACAGAAGATCCTCATGCTCTCATAACAGACTAATGCCCTTTTCCCTCCTCACCTCGTCTCCCTCCCCTATGGCATACACTAGCATAGAGGATAAAACACAGAAAGAGGCTACAGTTCAGGACTGCTCAAAGAACAAATTCTTTGGGGGAAGCAGTACACAGGAAAGACCAGTCAAAAGCTTTAATATACTGAGAAAATCTACCAAGCTAATAGACACTAACCAAAAAGTTCAGGATATAGCTTTTGGCACACATTACAGTTTAAAAATTGTAAGTCGGGGCTGGAGAGATGGCTCAGTGGTTAAGAGCACTGACTGCTCTTCCAGAGGACCCGGGTTCAATTCCCAGCACCCACATGGCAGCTCACAACTGTCTGAAGATCCAGTTGCAGGGGATCCGACACCTTCACACCAATGCACATAAAATAAAGTTAAATATTAAAAAAAATTGTAAGTCAAACCATCATACATTTAAATGCTTGGTATTTATATTATGAAGTAGAAAAAAATCTCACAGTAAAATGTGAAAAGTTATGCTGCAAGCAACACTGTTTTCTTTTAATGTAGGATGAAGACTAGAAGAAAAGACACCCAAAATTAACTGTGATTCAAGTGATAGAATTACACAATTTTTCTTTATTCTTTATTTTCTGAAAGTTCTCTACTTCTAAAAGAAAGCTGAACACTCCAAAGCACAAATGATGCAAGGAAAAGGAGTAGCCTCTTGAGTAAGTCAGCTGCATTTATAGTATCCCACTACTGAATATAAAATTTCTGCTTGGCCAGACACAGCTTTATAAAATGATAGGATCAGAATGATGTTTGTCATTATTTATAACATGTAACTTAATTGGCATAAAACTCCATAATTAAAATGCAAATATTAATACAACCAATCAAAATCTCTTGTTTATTTCAATGCATTGCTGTTTATCAACAAGAAATACCGTATTTAAGGGATGAGGGAGCTGTTGGGCTACAGTTCCACTCACAGCATCTTGGAGTGATAGCACATCAATACAAAAGTGCTAGGAGTGCAGGATTTACATGAGATTGCAAACGGAAAAGTCCAAAAAGAATAAAGGTTTAAATAAGCAGGAAATACTTCTCTTGGAGTTGTTACCCATACTGCAATCCTTTTCTTTTTTGGGGGGGGTGGTGGTGGCTACTTCTGCATTAAGTATTTACTAAATGCATTTTTATTCAACTAGAAAATGTTTTTTCATTATGTACATTTCAGTATCTCTAAGTAGCATTCATTAAACTTTTAAGTTAAAGGAAGTGACATCCATTATTCAGTGTTTCTACTTTCACTAGGAATAAAGAAACTTGGCATGACAGACAAACATTCAGAATCTAAACTCACACTCCTTTCTACTTCACAGTATTTTGGACACCTTTAAGTATGGTGGGGCAACAAATGGTTGCATCATTTGTTAAACTTCAAAAGACCCGCATAGATCAAGTCATCAACATTCAGCACTGGGGTGCAGTGGAGTGGGCCGTTAGCCAAGGAGCTACTGACAGTTGATGACTTCCAGAGGAGGGAGCGCCAATTTTCTTAAAGTGTGTGGCCCCAGGTAGGTCAACTCTAGTGGGTGATCCCATAACCATGAGCATATGGCCAACACGAATTAAGAGTGGAGGTGTAAGGATATCAAATTTAGAGAGGATGGGATGGAGTGAGGCAGGGGTCTGGGAGCAGTTAGGGGGAAGAAGGAATTGATTATAATCAAAATACATTATATAAAAGCATGATATTTTTAAAGAATAAAAATAATACTTGGTAAAAATTTGGTCAAGGTTATTCATAATGCCCTCTTAAATATTTTTTTCTTAGAAAATGCAGAATCAAAAAAAACAAAGCAAATAGCTAAAGATCTATGTTAATTTTATTAAAATTTTGGAATAAATAGAACGAGAAAAAATTGAGTTATTTTAGTATGTCAAATTCTATTACAGATAATGTCAATAATAAAATATTTTAAATGTTAAGTAGCAGACGTCAAAAAGCTATTTTGTTAACTTCCTTACATTTACTACGAAATTTTGCTAAGCTGATCTATATATAATACTGACCAGTAAACTAAGGAAATTCTATACCTCAAACAATTTACTCTGAGAAAAAACTAACAACATTCATTGCCTTAGATTTTTGTCACTGTTTTGAATGTTTCTGACTTTATACATCTTGGATATTAGAGAAGAAACTCAGGAGTTGGAAACACATTCCTGGAAGTCAGGGTCCACACTCACAATCTTCTTTCACTCTCAACACAAAGAAAGAGTTCATTCAGACTGGCCCTCTTCCTGACAGTCAGCACTATTTTCTGAAGTGTCACAACCATCTAGCTAAAGGAAAGGAGAAAGGATGGTAAAAGATGAAGAGAAACAGCTGAAAAAAGTGGCAAAGAGAAGTTCCTCTACCATATATTCACTGAAGAATTTTCAAAAAGCAGCGAGTGGAGAGTCTTCTGTACATATAGAAGATTTATAGACACGTATGGTCTGTGAATCATAGCCTTGAGGTCTCTTAATCCCACTACCTCAGTCTTCTGAGTGCTGGGACTAAAGATGTGGGCTACCAAGACTAGTGAATATATTTCAAAGATGGTTAATTGATGAAAAAAGACAACATACCTGTTTTGCTTCTCTCTAAACTGAGTGAAGATGTAGCAAAATCTAAGACATTAGATATCCATGGTCATAATGATGGTCTCTAACAAGAGCTTGAGAATCACTAAGGTCTCTTGGTTGATATGTATGACATGGTAACTTCTTAGGGCTAGTATGATTTATTGCTTCCAAGCTTGACTGTTCATATATCATTTCCCATGAAGCCCCGGCGAATTATATGTTAAGAGTCTAACACTGGAATTGTTTTGTTCCTAATTTTGAGAGATTTCTAGATTCCAAAAATAAGCCAGAACTGGTAAGCATTGATACAAGCTTTGCCACAGCCTGCTTTTGCAGTTTAATGAAAGCAGACTGGCTTATAGCAGTACTACAAGGCTTCTCAACGTGCTTCAACATGATAATGCTGTGATGCTCTGTATAAAACATGCCTACTATTAGACAAGGCTCATATGTAAACAAATTACACAACGTAAGTGTACTTTGAAAATGAAAGTTGTTAGCACCAAATGACTACACAGCTCTTACAGCACGTTGAACACTTGTAAACACATCACACACACTTCCTGATTTTAAAATTCTAACACGGGTATCAGGCTGCCATTGTTTTATTAACTTTAAGGCTATTGTTTTACTCAGCATACTTGCTGATGGTGTATGGAAAGGCTACTGTATCCTTCTACTTTGCTAGAAATGGTTGCTTCTAGTGGTTTTCTTTGGAATCCTTTATGTATAACACTATCTCATCTGCTTCTTTTCCTACTTATATCCCAAATTTCCTTTTCTTGATTCACTAATTTGAGCACTATATTGAAAAGGAGGGGGACTAGTCGACAGCTCTCTCATTCCTGACTTTAATGTGATTGCTTTGAGTTTTTCTCCATTTAGGGTAATGCTGTCTGTTAGTTTGTCAGTCATGGCCTTTATTATGTTGTTTGTTCTCTCCAGTCCTACTCTCTCTAGGACTTTAAACAGGAAGGCATTTTAGATTTTGTTAGAGGTATGTCTATTA
The DNA here is from genome assembly GCA_004026605.1 of Ondatra zibethicus. Lineage (NCBI taxonomy): Eukaryota > Metazoa > Chordata > Mammalia > Rodentia > Cricetidae > Ondatra > Ondatra zibethicus. The sequence goes on from PVIU01004009.1 coordinate 44,456, forward strand.
ACATATCATGGGTTATTTGTGTGTGTGTGTGTTTAGGCCCACTTATATGATTTATAACATTTACTGGCTTGCACATGTTGAACCATTCATTCACCTCCAAGATAAATCTACTTGATCATGGTGGATAATCTTCTGATATATACCTGTATTTGGTTTTGAAGTATTTTATTGAAGATTTTTGTTTTACATCTATGTTCATCTAAATCCAGCATCTTCTGGCTTACTACCCCACTAAGCGGTCAGCTATTAGCCTAACGAAAATATCTTTTTAAAATCTTCTAAGAATCTCTTAAGAAAAGTCTAATCAATAAATAGCACTGACAAAATGAGACATTCATATGCAGAAGAATGATACCTGACTCTTGTTAAGACTAGATTTTATACTGAAACTATAAAAATGTAAAAAAAAATTCACACACGGTATAAAAAGGACACTAGGCTGTCATTTACAATTAACCTGGAATGCATTAGGCTAAGTGAAATATGCCATACACAGAAAGACAAACACTATTTTATGTGCATAAAAAAGGACATATGCACAAAAGTATAAGGTAAACTGGTAGTTATCAGAGGCTAGGAATAAAATAGGGAAGGGGAAATGTTGGCCAGAGAGAACAAAGTTCTTATTCGACAAAAGGAACACATTTTAGAGATGTATTTGCACAATGTGGTGACTTCTTACTTACTAATACAGCACCTATGTCAAAATAGCCAAAGCTCAATGTTCTTAGAAAGGACCAGTCTAATCAGAACAGCAGTCACCAAGAAAATAAATAACAGATATTGGTGAGGAATAAAAGGTAATAAAAGGAAAAGGAAAACCCTAAATGCTGCTGGTGGAAATATAAGCGAATCCAAAAACTATGGAAGTTCCTCAAAATACTAAGAACAACATAACAACAAAAACAAACTATCAACAGCTTTCCTACTCCTGAGTGTATTACCCAAAACTCCAAGTTAATGTATCTCACAGACACCTCTTGCACATTAGTATTTACTACAACACTTTTCATAATAGATAAATTATTAAATCAACCAATAAATCCACCAACAGAAGAATGTATCAAAAATGTGGTTTATATTCATAATGGATTTTTTTCAGCTATAAAGAAGAAAGAATTATGTCATTTCTGGAAAATGAATGCAATCAAAGATTACCAGTTAGTGAATTAAGTCAGACTCTAAAAGACAAAGACAAATGTTACATGTTTTGTCTCAATGGTGAGTCCTAGACCTTATAAATAGATGCAGAAAATCATATGCACAGATAACATGAAGGTAGAAGTGAATCTATTCCAGGAAACAAAGGGAACTACTGGGGGGGGCAAGAAAAAAGGCAGTGGAATTTGCTTGAAGTACTTCACATATTTGCACAAAATGGCCTCATATAGTCTATTACAATAAAGTAAACCAATTTACTAACTAAATAAATATTCTAAACAAAAACAAGGTAGTAGAGGTTATGTTAGAACCCACTTGGTTCATACCCATTTGCAGTTATGTCTCTCTCCTTTGTCACAGCTGAAGTTCCAAGACTCAAAGAATCTTTACCTTCATGTCTTTTATCAACTTCATAAAGTTCTCAAAAATAATCCCTTCTAATTCTTACTCATGTAAAATTACTTGTCTTCTTACGTTTTAAAGTCTATTCTTGAATATAGTAAATAATATTCCTCATCCTTTCCTTCATTTCCTATCATTTTTGCAGCACTGTTCTTTGTATGGAGGACAAAGGCTTATATCCAGTGTCTTTATCAATCATGTTTCACCTTACTTTTCTGAGACTCACTGTCAGCAAACTCCAGGGATGCTACTATTTCCGCCTCCATACTACTGGGCTATAACGATGGCCACTGTGCTTCATGCTTGAACAGTAAGTATTTTACCAACTTAGCCATATCCCATGCCCCTGTGTCTTCTATATACTTTCTCCTAACTTATCCACTGATTAATCATTGTCATCTTTTCCTTTCATTTAATTCATTAAATGAATTCATTGTAGGTTTTATTTTAAAATTTGTTTTCAATTCCCAAGTGAAACTGTCAATCCTGTCTTTAATTTTATAAGCAGAGATACTTATAAGCCAGCTGAGATAACGGTAGTATAGTGCTGCTGTGATTCTGTTTCTATTGTGCGTTGCTATGGTGAATTTTTATTTATGTTGTCTTGTATTTTGCTACGCCTGTTTAGTTGCTACTGTGTCCTACTAACTATATTTCCAAGAGCAGAAAAAAAAAGAGAAAAGAAACTATGTTAATCTTATTTTATAGATAATTTAGGTATATGTTCTGTTAATACCAGTAATCTAGAACCCCCTAAATTCAATTTCAGGAATTGATAGGATTTGAAGCTGGTTTTCAAAGTGACAGTTTTTCTTCTACCATTTTACCCTAGGTTATATTTCTTTTGTGACCTAAAACATTGTGAGTCACTCATACCATGTAGCTTAGGAACACTAGACTCTGATTTCTCTGCCCTTAAGAAGCTGCTCTGAGTGTGTTCATTCCTAGTCTGGTAATTCTTCTGTCTTCTTTCAAAACAGATAAGGATGTGCTAAGAAACGCATTGTTACATGATTTTGTTGTGGGAACATCACATCATATACTTACAAAAAGCTAGATGCTTCAGCCCAACACCTTCCCAAGTTATACATAGAGTTTATTACTCTTAAATTACAACCTGCATTTACTGTATTAATACTAAACCCCATGAGATAGGTGAAATATTTGGTGTTAAGCATTTGTGTGCCTAAACACAGAAATAAAATGCTATGCTAAAATATGGTACAGAAGGTGTATATATCATGGTGCGTTTACATATGGCAATAACAATCAAAGAACACGCAGGACTGAAATCTGCTCTGGTAAGTATGGAAACAAAAGCAAAATCTCTTCTCGAAAGTAACATACCCTTTGACTTCAATTTTGAAGTCAAGGTATTTTCAAAATACCTATCTTGGATTAATTCAGCAGCATTTATAAGCAAAATCTTTTAGCAGCTGTTGCTTCTTCCTCAGCATTCAAACAATTCAAAGAGAGCATAATGACATACAGTATCAAGATTCTCTATGTATTTTTCATCTTTACGTGGCTTTATTTCTTTTATTTACTTCTTTTATTTTTACTTTTACTTTTTGAGACAGGTTCTCTGTATATCTTTGGCTGTCCCCTCTGTAGACCAGGCTGTCTTTGACTCACAGAGATCCACCTGCCTCTGCCTCCCAAGTATTGGGATTAAAAGTGTTTGCCACCACACCCAACTACACTCATTTTTTCTTTTAAGGACTTTAACATTTTTCTTTTCTCTCCCAAGCCTGCATATATTTTTAACACATTGTAAATCATTTAGAGGTTTTCTTCATCTTTGAATCTCTCTTTACTGTATAGTTCTTTTTCTGACCACACGAGTCTAATTTGCTAAGCAATATGGAGAGGATTAAAGCCGTGGCTTTGACGGCTGGATCTAGGCCATTCCTTAGCTTTCTGAGATTCCAGGCTCATGGCCATGTGTATTGCCACAATTCTATGGCGTCTCAAGTTCCCTGTAAGCAAGCAAGCTGCAGCAGTGTGCTCACAAACCATATTCAAATGCTCCGTAGTCGCACTGCCTGCCTGAAAGAGTCAGAGTTTGCCCTGGCATGACGGCCCAGAAAACTGGCATTTTAAAATAGGGCGGCGTTTTAAAAAAAAGCATGCAGTCAGCTTTTCATTGACACCATTTAAGTGTTTTGTGGCAGGACCTCTTAAAAGAGCTGCAAGGTTTTGCAGCTAAAGCTGAGTCAGGAAGCCTCTCTTAAATGAGAGCACTTGCCTCTAGTAAGCAGAGCAGACCTGAGAAATTGCTGCTACCAAGAAGCCATGCTTTATTCTTTTCTGTCTAGAATTACTTCCCAAGCTCTGTCAGGCTTTATGTGGATACAGTCGTCCCCACACGTTAGCGAAGGGCTAGAACATAGAGGTCACTGCTGTCGCGTTTATAAACACTGTACACTTAGGTCACACTAACTATAAACCATGCCACCACCACACCCAGGGAATTCTGATGCTTGTCCATGATCTCAGAATTTGAGAGATAAAAGGGGAAGGACTAAAGAGTTTCAGGAAAGCTGTACTAACATAACTAGACCTTTTCTCCAAATGAACATACATATGCCAAAAAAAAAAGAAAGAAAAGGAAAACAAAACAAAATAAAAAAACCTACTAACAACAAAACAATACTGGTACAGAAGTTGGTACCAGGTACAGTTATTGCTGTGATAGGCCTGACCATGATTTTGTTTGGAGGTAGGTGGACTTTGGATTACGAAAGCAGTTGAATGCTTTAAGCAGGGCTTAATGGGCTCTCCTAGTAGGAACAGGGAAGACAGTGGTGCTGAGGGTGATCTGAACTGTGGGGGCCTGTTTCAGAGAAGAAACTGGTATGTGGCCTACAGGCTAATCTTATATTTTGCTGACAGACGTTGCTGGTTTCTGCCCTTGTCCAAAAAGTCTGCCTGAGGCTAAAGTGTAGAGATTTAGATTAATTGCCTTGGCAGAGCCAATCTCAAAACAGCCTAGTATAGACATTGTCAAATGGTTTATTAATAACTCTTAGGTAGATCCATAATGAAGCAAACTGACCAAGTAAAATATGTAAAATGTACAGGTTGAGGAGAAAAGAGGCACCAGGAAGTAGAAGGGAACTAAACTGTGTGTTCAAGGAGATAAACAGATTAAAAAGAGGGAATGGTGACCTCAGGATGGGACTGCACCACCCTGCTTCAGGAATTAAAGAACAACTTTGGTCCAGGTAAGGTGGTGTCCACCTTTAAATCCAGTACTCAGAAGGCAGAGAGGCGGGCAGATCTGAGTTTGAGGCCAGCGTGGTCTACAGATCTGAGTTTCAAGATAGCCAAGTTTAGGCAATAAAGGATACCATTGAAAGCAGGAAGTTGGTGAAGACATAAGTCAATGAAAGAGCCATGTTCCAGCTCCACTAAGCAGCAGAATTTGGCAGCTTCAGCAACATGGTTTTGGCTTTAGAATCAAGGTTAGAAGAAAGGGGTTATAGAATCTTCTTCCTAGACTAAGGAAAGCCGCTGAGACCAGATAATGTGTCAGGGGTGTTGCTATAATTTTGTTGGCCCTCCCTGTCAGTATCCTGTCCCTTTAAGAGACAAGCTCTACCCACTCCCAATCCTCCCCCACTTTTCCCACTGAGGCAGCTGGTCTTAGACTCTCTTTCTCTCTCACTAGCTCTTCTAAAGAGGCAGCTCTCAGCTCAGCCTCCCTCCTCCCCTTCCTTCTCTCCTTTCTCCTGCTCTCTCTCTCTCTTCATCCCCTCCCCCTACACTCCCCTTTGATAAAACTTTACATTCAGTCTCTGTCCACATGACATATTCTGTTTTCTATCCGCCTGGTCCCCCACCCCCAGGGACCTGCTAGGGTCACTCCTGCCAAAATCTCTCATTGGTATCATGAACTCAGCAGGCTCTCCCTTGCAGCTGAGGGTTCCTGGGGATTCTGTTATGTTTAACCCTTCCATATGGTCACTTTTCCAACTCAAAATCATTCTACACCCAACACTGACACTAATGGTAAGTTCCTCCCCCCACCTCAGACCATGCACATGAAAAGACCCAGTACTGGTCGACCACTTGTCTATCAGACTTAAATCCCCTTGTTCTAGCCCCCAACTCCATGTGACAATGCAGGGGTTCGGTTTGTGTCCACCATTCTCATGTCCCCAGTCCCTGATAAGTGATGACTCAAGGCCAGCCTGAGCTGGGATGTAGGAGTTCAGTTTCTTGGACTTTCTTCTTTCCTTACTCATGGAAACTGTGCCACCCCCCCTCACATATTAAGCTACATAGCTGCCCATCATCAGCTTACATTCTACCAATGATCAGTAGCTGGAAGTTTTTATAAGAGAAAGAAAGATGGTAAAGTTATAATTTTGCAGGCCTTCCCTGTCAGTACCTTGTCCCTTTAAGAGATAAGCTCCACCCACACCCAATCTCCCCCCTCCTGCTGAGGCAAGCTGTAAAGAGTTCTGCTGTTCACTAAAAAGTTTGAGGTTCTTTCATGGTTCTCCAATTTCCTGTTTTTGTTGCCCCCTTTTCAGCTATATTTAATAGATAACATCAATTTTTTGAGCTCCAGGATAAACTGAGATTACTGCCACACACACAGCTTGTCACCAACAAACACATACTGATGTGATGTGTTACAGCGCAGGCACTTTGGTCTAACTTTCATAATTCTACATGGTGAGAAGGCCCATACAAATTACACAGTCTATTATTATCAAACCTGGAAGCTGAGTCACAAATTTTAAAAGGACACCAAGAGTGTATCAAATGAAACTGCACCTGTAAGTCAAATACTTTAAATTATGTGTCATGTCAGAATTTTTTGTGTTGAAAATAAAATTAGGGGCTATCACTCAGTAAAAGAATTCATTTTTGCATGTACAAGGCCGAGGGATCAATTCAAAGGCCCTAAACACAACCTACAACAAAAAACATTCTCCTTCTCCCTAATCAAGCATCTAAAAGACTTTTAAAAAAAAAGGCACTGACAACTGTTAAGACATAAATCAAATTAGTAAAAATAATTCTTTCTACATATAATTCATTGAAGTCTTTAAAATGTATAAAGGAAGTGAAAAATTGATGATCTGATTTTTATAACCTAGCAGTGTAACTCTCTTGTAAATAAATATTACTATGTATCTGCAGAGTTAATTCTACTCTGAAATAGTATTTAATCAGCTAAGCCCTTTTTTTGATCATTAAGAATGAGACACATATGATACTCTGGAGGAACTTCTAGTCTTAAAAAAGATAACTGAAGTATGCACATGTGTCCTAGGTATGAGATTCATCATCAAGACATTGCTTTACTGGCGACATTTTAATTAGTACCTAAAACATCCATTTTCTCTGTTGATAAAATGCCAGACCAAAACAACAACAAAAAACAGAAAAGAAAAAGAAAACACCTACCATTTACCTAGCTATACCTTAAATCTAAAACAAAGACAATAAAACAACCAATGTTAATTATTCATAAACATTATGAAATGCCATGGTTAAAATTACATAAAAACTTACCCCATCTGATAGTGCCCGCCAACACACAGCACTAACAAATTCATTTGTATCATCTTCTTTCCGGTCTTTGTCCAGAACACTCTTGACTGTATCAAACTTAAAAGTCAGCAAAGTCTTAGAAAGTCCTTTATAGTACAGGTAGAGGGAATTGTTTTCACTTCCTGAAAAGAAATAGTAAGTGCGATCTTTTTAGAATAGGAGAACCTGGAATTAGAATAAAAATATATATATACATACATATTCATTTGAGGCACTCTTGCTATGTAGCCCAGATTGTCCTTAAATTTAAACTGTCTTCCCCTGCTTCTCAAATGCTGGGGTCATAGGTGTATGATACTACAGCTAGCTAAGAATATCATCCTTTCTATAATCCCTACACTCTGTCCTAGAAATTGAATCTAAGGCCTTTGTCTACAATGAACTACATCTCTAGACCCAGTTCCAGAACACAACATTTAGATAGTAATTATTAATCCAAGTTTTAGCAAAGAGACCAATTATCTTTTATATTCAAATTTGAAAGACAAGACTAATTAATTGGGAACTATGGGAGAAGGGACAAAAACTATGGTTTACTAACCTAAAGAAATAATCATTGCTAAATGATGTGACAATGCTTATAATTCTAAGTTTGAAATGTTTCATATTAAAAATACCCACAGGAGATGTCTGTACATTTAAAAAGCTGCTATGAAACAAGAATCTTAAACTGCATTTAAAAATATTACAATATACAGAAGAAAATAAAAGTTGCGGTACTTACAAAGGCCAATTTGAACAGCCTAAACAACTCAATTCTCCATTCCCCATACAGCATTACCCTACCAATGAGAAAGTCGAACTGACACATTTCAGGAGCCTCCTAAGGATAAACGTGCTGCATATCTACTTTGGTGGTAATCAAGCTCATACATTAGGAAAAAATACAATTTACTGAATAAGGGCCATGTCATTTAAAAGTGTTGACAATTCCTTTATTAGAACATTTGAAAACAGAAAATTGAATTTTTCCACTTCTGATTTAATTTGCACAAATTATATATTAATAAAAAATCTAGAATAACATACTCATGCAATCCAAACAGACTGTTTAATGAAAAGGATACTAGATAGGACAAAATGAATGTAACATTTCTGAAAAGATGTCTTCTTGAAATACTAGTAGCAGAATTTAATAGTTTTTATAGTCTAGATAATTCCTACAAAAATTATGACATGTTTAGAAATACTAGAAAGCAGTTAAAGATCTTTTTCATTACTAAGAATACACGGCTTGTGTGCAGAAAAGAAGTACTAATGCTCTCCAGCATGACTGGAGGAAAGAATTCAGTCCTAAGCATTAAGTGATGCTGTCTTTGAGAGCACAGATCATTTTTCCACTAAAACCTACCATGACATGTCTTTGCAAAGTTTCTTTAAAAAAATAATTTCACTTACCACAAGCTATATAATCTCCATTGGAAGCAAGTCCTACGAAGTTTTTTTCATTAATATGACCCTTGAAGGAACGCAGACAGTATGGTTTCCCCACATTCCACAGTTTTAGTTGGCTGTCTGTTGAGCTGAGATAAACACAAAGAGGACTAAATTTTACATTTCATGGTATGAAACTCATCACCATTAGTAATTAAAAAGCAATCCAGTTTTGTGGTTAAGAATGCAGACTCTGGTGCCTGTGTGTCTGAGTCTTATGTTCTCACTGGCCAATGTTTTCACAGGTAAATATGCCTGGACCCAACACTGTGAAAACCAAATTCATCTAACATGCTTTCAATAATGCTGGGTAGATAACAAATAGCGCTGTCGCACTGTCAATAAATAATGAGTCTTTGCGCGGAGAGATGTGCTCCATTTTGGGAAGATCCTCATTTTTCTTGTTACTGGTAAACTAGACATAAACTTTTTCATGCAATTACTACAGGTGAGAGATATGGTTGGGAAGCATTCAGTGTAGTTTATTTTGCTGAAAGAATATACAGATCTCATTGCTTACCCAAAACTTTTTGTTTTTTCTAAAACCCACTAGTAATTCTAATAGACAAATTTAGGACTGATACTATTTTGCAAACTGCTTTCCTGTACTGAATTGCTTACTTTATACATTTGTATACTTTTTTAAGGGATTGTATCAATGTATTTATTAAGGACTACATAATTAAATCATTTTGAGCAGGACACTATGGTATACCTTTTCCATATATTATTTTATTTAAAGATTTAAAAACTTAGTGCTGCTATTAGCCCCATTTTGAAGATGAGGAAACTGAGGTTCAGAAGTTCACAACTGTATATATACAAGATTCAAACCGTTTGATTTGAGCTCCTTTAGAAATCCCAGTACTTGAGAGGCAGGCGGATCTCTTTGAGTTCGAGGCCAGCCTGGGCTACAAGAGCTAGTTCCAGGACAGCTCCAAATCCTGTCTCAAAAAAAAACCAACAAAAAAAAAAAAAACCCAAAACAAAACAAAAAAAAAAAAAAGAAAAGAAATGTGCTTTAATCTATTTTATTCCACAGTATTGCAAGGACTGTCCTTTTATGTTTTCATTTAAAACAAACTTCATTTAAGTCATTTACTGCCTATTTTAGTTATCATAAAGATAGAATTCTCTTTAGCTATCACTTAATTTAAGTTTGTGAATTCATTACCCACATAACTCCCTTGGAAAGCTCAGTTATGAATATTTTTTGTCATCTTTTGTAACTGAACTGAAATCATTTTGCAACATCACTAAATTCTTATTTACAGCAACCAATGTGAAGATGAAGGTGAGATGGAAAATTCAAGGCCCTGGCGTAAACAGGCTTCTAAGAGAGATAAGGAACTAACTAAAAAGAAGAAGAAAGCAAGAAACCAGTAAGTTTGTGTGTGTGCAGAAATTAAGAATGAATATTTAGGGCTGGAAAGATGGCTCAGAGGTTAAGAGCACTGATTGCTCTTCCAGAGGTCTTGAGTTCAACTCCCAGCAACTACATGGTGGCTCACAACCATCAGTAATGAGATCTGGTGCCCTTTTCTGTCCTGAAGATATACATGCAGGAAGAACCCTGTATACATAATTAATAAATAAATCTAAAAAAAAGAATATTTACTAGATAATAAGAAAACTGAGAATGATAAACAAAACATGGAACTACCCATGTTATTAGAAAAGTTCTGTAGTTTCACAATGGAGATTACTTTATATCACTGATATTTTATTACCTTCAAAAATAGCAACTAAGAGATTTTATAAAGGACATTTGCTGGGTACAAACAGACACACTTAAAAAGTTATCTTTAAAACAGATTTTACTGTGAAACTGATGTAGGTTATTATAAAATCAACAAAATATTTAAAACCAAAAATCATTCTACTACTATGTTGAAAGCAGACATATAAGTAACACATACTGGTTGACTTTAATCAAATTATTTTTCTTTATATTGCATCAACCATGTTGGTTACCTCTTCAGGAGAAGCAGTAGCAGATATCAAATCTGAAGTTCAAATTTAATTAAATTACAAACATCACTTAAGAGGGCTTATCAGAAAGTAACACAGCATTTTATTTACAAGTAACATAAAAATAATGAAGATACAGGTATTTTAATTAAAGACATGTAAATCTGTCATTTGAGAAAGAAAATACAATCCAAGGTCACTCTTTGCATATACCCAACAACGTCAATGCTGAGACCTCTGTACCAAACTCACTCTCCAACGGGAATAATACTCACGCAGAGACAATTTCTTCACCACTAACAAACTTGGCATAAGAGACTGCTTTTCTGTGTCCCTTGAATACCATTATTGGTTGCTTAGTGTTACGAAGATCGTAGTAGTGAACACAGTGATCTAAAAGAAAATAAAGAGATAAATGTAGTAAATGAAGAAAAGGAAGGAAAACAATTGAAATGGATTTGGTGTTTACATCTGAGTAAAATGGTAGCTGAGTAAAAGTGATCATTTTCACATAGAAATATTATTTTGAAGCCTTGTTTATCAAAACTACCCTCACAAAAGTTAGTAAGGAGTCCAGGAGAGAGATCTCAGTATCTTGCTTAAGCCTAACAGAAGCAAACAGATTATAAAATACAAAAGACAATGACAAAAAGAAAAGAGCTGCCCACAAACCTCTTCTTAATTCCAAATAACACAGCATACAAATAAGCCATTAGGTAAGGGAAGAAGAAAATAGCTTTTTAGACCTAAAACTTAGAGCCTAGAAACAGAACAAGGTGCAATCCAGTATCTGACAGTGCCTAAAGTCGATTATCAAGGCAGTGCTCATGCACCAAAACTTTGGGTGAAGCTGGCCTGGTGTCAACAAGCTGCCCCTACCTCATCCCTGGGGCTAAGGAAAAACCACACATTGCCAGGCCCCTGAAACCCAGAAAGCTTTTGGTCTTCAAGAAAACAGCATCTGAACTCACTTTGATGTTAGGCAGGAAGGGATCTGTGGCCATAGTAAAAATCTGTATTTTGACCAGCATCACCTGTGGCTGACTTTGCTACCTAAGGCTCCAAGTATACCAGAGCAGCAGATAGGCACAACACCACGGTCCTATGTTCAGTCTGTACTGTGCTGGTCTTAGGTGTGGGCTCTAAGGATGACTCTATACTGGGGTGTCATCCTGAACCCAAATACCCAAAAGAACATGGACAGAGTCAGTATTACCTGGGATTAAAGTAAGTAGTTGTCAATTTACTGCATAAGATCACTGGGTATAGTTTGTAGTCTAATTAACACTCTGGCATATTAAGTATCACTATTCATTAATCTAGCATACATTTCCATTATTTAGGGCTTCTTTATTAGTGTTGCTATGATAATAAACCTGGACCAAAAAGTACAGTTTCAATGTTGTAAATTCATAGGCAAATTTTCTTGGGCTAGTGAATCCCTGCTCACTTATGTCTGACCCAACAAACCTGAACTACCAAAGTAAAATACCCTGTGATGTATTATCTTAACAAACCACTAGATTCCACCAATCCTTAGAGCTAAAATGTCATCAGATAGCATCTGAATCCAATATCAGGTATTTTCCTATCTGTCTGTAACTCTCCTGGCCTGATGTTTTCACCAATGCAGCTAAAAATGCCTTAATTTATGTTTTCTGTTGTTTGATGTTTACAATTCTGCAATCATATCGGAACACGGTATTTGGGGCAAACTCAGTGTGTCAGGACCATGGTAACTCCTATTGGGCTTCAGATACACACTTTTTCCTTTCAGTGTTTTGTTATTTCGTTTACAAAAAGTATTTTGAACAAATACCTAATTCTGGGATTACACACTTTTCCTAACTTTTAAGTACTTTTTGTGATGACTCTGCTGATCTCTTGGTCTCATGTACTTGTTGATGCTAAGTCAGCTGTTAACTTTTACCTTATTCTGGACATATTTTTGCCATCAAAGTTTTTGCTTTCAATAGTAAGCATTATACCAAACTATAAATGAGTGACGCTGACCACATGGTAAGTGATCCTTCTTTTAAGTTTTCTATTCTGAGCCTGTTCAACATTATGAAAATAGTTAAAAGAAGAGAAACAATAGTAGAGACGTACAGGTTGTGGATACGGTTGCAATACTAAGAAGAAAATCAGGTTTCATTGGAAAAATTCTATCATGCTCAAGTCATGGTTATTTAAGAAAGACAAACAATTCTGAATGAAAAAAAGAATAAGCATAACTCAAGATGTCAATAGATTAAACTAATATCTAGTGAACTTATTCTGAAAGACACTGAATAAAATATTGGATGTGTATTGAAGCAAAAAGCAGTAAAATTAAAGTATTTGATTTCAAAAGACTATTTTATAAAACTAGATGTTTTAAATAATAAAAAAGCAACAAAAGTCCACTTATCTAAACAAAGTGGACTGAAATATAGCTACTAGAAACCACAGCACTGTTCTTGGTTTTGTACTGAGGTAGAGACTGCAATGAATCACTGCAAAAGAAGTAAACCTAACATTTTTGGCTGATGTAAACTCAACAACTATATAAAAAAAAAGCTACTCTATTTAGAAAGAAAAATAAATATAATGTCTACGGGCAAGGCAAATATCCACAGTTTCTGTCCATTATTTTAAAAGTAACACAATAGAGAACGGAACTACTATTTCAATTAAAATCACAACAAAGTTAAATATAGAAAAGAATGCTGACTGGAAAAACCCCTACAGAAAAGCAAAAAAATCCCAGACCCCACAAGAAACAAACTATAAACTTTCACTTACAAAATCAATCCAAACTAAAATAAAAACATTGCATGGAATTATACAGGGAAACATAACAGTAAAGCTCCTAAAACTACTAAATATTTGAATTATAATTATTTTATAATATAATAATTTTGCTGATCTTGAGAAATATGACCACCAAAGCTTACTTTTCCATAAAGAAACAAGAAAAATAGGTAAGGAAAACAATAAGGGTTTATACCAGAAACAAAATCCTGGAAGATGTGTACATCTGGCATGTACACAGTAAGCATCAAAACGAGAATCTACTGTAATAGCCAATAGTTAGAGAAAACTAGGGAAGTTAGTCAACTTGCTCAAGATTACATTTCTTGCTAATGGAAAAAAGAGTAAACAAACAGGGAAGTGAAAGATTTACAGAAACAAGTAGCACTAGTAACGACAAGGTTTAAAACCATGTTTTCTTTTCTTAAAGTTATTGTTCTCATTACATGGTGTCAGCTTATCTTTAAAAAAAAACAGCGATAATATTAGGAAAAATAACAAGGAACTTCCACATTTTTAAATTATAAGTATTTACTTTTTAAAAAATAATTTATTTATTTTTATGTATATTGGTGTTTTGCCTGCATGTATGTCTGTGTAAGGGTGTTGAATCCCCTGGAACTGGAGTTACAGACAGTTGTGAGCTGCCATGTGGGTGCTGGGACTTGAACCCGAATCCTCTGGAAGAGCAGCCAGTGCTCTTAACCGCTGAGCCATCTCTCTGGCCCTAGTATTTACTTTTTAAGTAAGTATTCAAGAGAGAAAAAAAATTGAGTAGGGTGAGCATATGATTTATTCTGCAACTCATGGCCCTCTCAAAATGAAAACTGCTACTACTAGTAATGTGAAGGTACCAGTGTAAAACAGGAGTGCATAATACTTAAGGTGATTTGTTGCTATGACTAGAACACCTATCTTTAAAAAAAAAAAATAGACTATACATCAGCATGTACTCCATGCTAAACAATTGGCATGTTCATTCCCCTTAGGTGAGTGTATTATGCACAGCAAGAACTGAATAAATAAAGTCAGAGGAATTAATAGGCTTCTTAAAAATATCCTGATCCTCTGTAGTACAGCTGTTTAATAAACACTATTCCGTTAGTCTCTAAGAAAAATGCACACAAACATTTAGCAGACAACCAACAAAAATTAACATGCCCATCTCTATCATTAAAGATAGGTGACAGAATAACACAACTAGGTATAACAATAAATGAGTGATAACAATATACTTCTCACTAAAACCTAACAACAGAAAGAAAACTTAAGATTAGAAAAGTATAATTCATTTTTAAATACACTTGCAAACACAGGAATAAAAACTGAAAGAGGATAAATCTACTTTTATTTCTTACCTGCACAGCCAAAAGCCAAATGGTATCTGGAGGAGGGGCTGAATTTCACACAGCAGACGTTAGCCTTTGCCTCAATGCTTGCCACGGAATTGTCTAAATTGGTAGACCACAGCTTCACTAAGGTAATGAAGATGAAAATAAAAAGAACAATACACTGAACAAATGTTTCTGCAATTGGACAAGTGTTACCAATGTACCTTTTGTGACAATATGAAACATTTTATTAGGACCAAAAAAATTTAAGCTGAATAATCATGTAATAGAACAATACTTGAATCTGAGAGCTTACTTTCAATGCTAAAACTCAACAGATATGAGCAGTGATTTCACAAAGATATATGGGACCCATAAGACAAAGGTACAAAACAAGCACTCTGAAGCTAGATGGTGGGTCCATTATACATGAATTAATATCAATATTCTATAGTGAAGGTAAAACATACATCTTGATAAAACTCATAATTTTCACATGTATGAGATTGTTAAGATAAAAATATCTCTTAAAACACTTCAAACTTCTAGCAAAGGTAGATCTGGGTTGCTTTCAACCTCTGTCAAAGAAGCAACTTCTTTACATTGGAAAGTAGTTAATGGAGAGATGCATAACTCGTCAGACACTGAGAAGAGCCTCAGTGCTCTCAGCACTAAGTGGGACATTTATATTCCTGCCCCCCCTCCAGCAGCCCCAACATTAACACTATGACCAAGGCTTAGGGAGCACCTTGGAAGAGGAAAGAATGTAAGGACTGAAATATGGGAGAAGTGCTGTCACTTCTGTACAGCACAGTCATGTGGTTACATACCTAAAACCTGGAGCATTATAAACCTAGCCACAATTCTGACACAGATGTGATAGATGACTCTAGGACTCAGCCCAAACCGAGGAGCAACAGGGAGTGAATACTTGAAGGGAGAGGAAGAATCATTCTTTATTGGTACTGGTAGGTCTCCCATGCTCCACTGTGTGGCTTCATAACCAAGAAAACGCATGCAACTAGACTTAATAGGTTATCAAAAAGCAGGAATGTGGTGATGCAAACCTTTAACCACAGTGCTTGGGAGGCAGCGGCAGGCAGATCTCTGTAAATTCAAGTCCAGCCTATTATCATAGTTCCAGGCCAGTTAGGTAGGGGCTAAAGTGAAACCCCTGTCTCTCTCTCTCTCTCTCACACACACACCAGAAAAACAAACAAAAATTCTGTAAATTTTAGGTTTCTATGGTTTATGTAAACATAAATAACAGGATATGAGAATCCATGGCTATATTTTAAAGTTCTTTATTTATATGATACAGTCTATTCTAGTGGAATATGCTAGAATTTATGATTAAGAATCAAACTAGAGCAGACCTTATCTGAAGCAGAAAAGTGAGATATTATTTTACAAAAGTACCAGATCAAATTTTAAACAATGAAAACATATAAGAATAAATATAATTCACAAAACAGAATTTTAAGGCACAAGTTACCATACTGGCTGAACAAAAAGAATAAATAACAAGCATTAAAAGTACGGAGAAAGGTTTACCAGCCATCTTTATCCATCTTTTGATCCATTTCAAGATCTGATTCAGGAATAGTTCTTAGATGGTACCCAGGTAATTGCAATTTAAATGAACAATTTTTTTTTTAAACGAAAGTCCCCAAGTGATTCGAACATAGTTTTGGGGTTGAAAGCATAGAAAACTTTAGGGCCTTTAAAGATTACTGACAAAGTTACCTCTCAAAAAGAGTAACTAAAAAGAGTCGCAATAAAGAGGACTTCAATGAAGATGGCTTTCATAATTTACACATGAAGTCTCAGTAAAAACTACTTATTACCAAAATAAGCTTTAAAAGAGACACTCACCAGAGTAAGGATTTTAAACACAATTGTTTGTTTTGTGTTCTTTTCTAATAAGAAGATTCTACTTCAGGAGACAGATTCACTTGGTTAACACATGTAAACTCTTCACAGTTATCAGTCACTAGTACTTTGCTTTCCATTTCAGATAATTTCCTATCACCATATAACCACACTACTAATTTCTGTATACTCTTCATGGAGGTGGTTTGAGTCAACAGAAGTTTTTTTTTTTTTTTTTAAATTGGCAAGCCAGGGAGTGGTGGCACATGCCTTCAATCCCAGCACTAGGGAAGCAGAGGCAGGAGAATCTCAGTGAGTTCAAGGCCAGCCTGGCCAAGGGAGAGAGTTCCAGGCTACAGAGAGAAACCCTGTCTCAAAAAAGGGGTGGGAGTGGGGTTAGAAAAAAAATCAAGGTAAAGCTATTTCTCAAGAGAACACATACAAATGGGAAGCAAAAACAGAAAAATAGGCTCAACATTACTAAACAGAAGAATTCAAAGAGAAATCACAAATAGAAACCACAATTGGTGGTTATTCCAGTAAGAATGATTATTATGAAAAAAATAAAAGGTATAAATGTTGTCTGGGCTGTGGAGAAAGGGACCACCATGATCCAGTAACCCCAACACTAGGTATATATCATCCCACAAAAGTAAAATGTGTTTACTGAGACACTCACACTCACATATTTATTACACTATTTATAATGGCCAATTTATACAAATAAGCTATTCATCAGACACTCAAGCCTATCCACTTGGCAAAGATCCAGATGGATCCATCTTTCAACCCTCATCAGAAAAGCTTTTACTGGCTACAGATGGAGATTAACACAAAGACCCACAACCAAGCAAGGTGCAGAGAATAAGAGCCATCAGAATACTTAGTCCCAAATGGAACATTTACACTGCATCCTTTCCTTAAAAGGGTTAAGAAAGAGAGGGCAGGAAGTAAGACCCAGAAATGTGAATGAATACAAAAAAAAACAGTGTACTCCAGACACAGCCAGGAAGCTGCACTATGAATTCACATCAGTTAAGACTACACACAATCCCTGTGCAATCACACTACAGAGAGGAGAGGTAGACATGATGTCCCACTCTTAGGGCTAGTGGCAAGGGATAGCTGCTGGGACAGAGTCATCTTCTTTGAGTATTACCACTGGTAGGTAAACTAAGTCCCACTGGAAGGTCATATATCCATGAATATACAGACAGCACAAGCTGAGACTTGTGGAAAACAGAACGAGGACACAAAGTTGGGTTGGCAAGGAAGTGGAGATGTATCAGGAAGAAGAGGTGGTGGTGAATGTAACTAAAACTAAGTGTATGAAATCTAAAAAAACTAACCAAAAATTAATTTAAAAAGACAAGATCAAAAGCAATAAAATCAAACAAAACACATATTTATTTACATATGCTCTCCTTTGGTTCTAATAAAAAAAATATAAAAATGACTGCTGGAAAAATCATATAGCAATGAAGGATGATAAAAACTCATTATGAATTCTATCTAGTTGGCACTAGGAAATAAGTCTGATATGTAACATTAAGTGTTCTATACAAGTTTTATTACCTCAATGGTACTAGGTAAATTAATGGTTTCTCCTTTGGTATCATCTCATTCCTCAGCTCAATAAAAATTAATAAATTTTCAAAAATTCAATTACCGCACAGAAGTTTATTATCTAGTAATCTGCAATATTTGAGCTAATCAATTCCCTAAATTTATTTTTCAGAATGCTATTTTAAAAAAAAACCAGAATATACATTGTATTTATATAAAACAGAAAAAATACTCATGAATAAAACTGACAATGCTGTTTACCAGAAGTATCACAAAACCTAAGATCTCGTAAGAAATACAGGAACTATTTTGAAAATAACCCAGGGACTCTGTGACCATTGATTTTACAAAATTTTACTAGTACAGGCTCATGGTCTTGATTTATATTTTCTTTTTTTTTTTAAATAGTTAAAACTAGTAGTTTCTATTTAAAATCAGATTCAATAATCTACCTTAATTTTATCACATCTATATCCTCCCTTTTTCCATATTCTTTTATTTTTTCCATTCAAAAAAAATTTTTTTACATTACCTCCCCTTCTCCCAGTCCCCTCCCGCTCCCCCCCACCCCTGCTTCCTTAAAAGAGGGCATGGTGTCCTGCCCTGTGGGAAGTCCAAGGCCCTCCCCCCTCCATCCCGGCCTAGGAAGGTGTGCATCCTAATAGACTAGGTTCCCAAAAAGATAATACATGCAGAAGAGATAGGTCCTAGTGTCATTGTTGATGGCTTCTCAGTCTGACCCCATTGGCAGACACATTCAGAGAGTCCAGTTTGATCATATGCTCGTTCAGTCCCAGTCCAGCTGGATTTGGTGAGCTCCCATTAGTTCAGGCACACTGTCTCAGTGGGTGGACCTTGATTTATATTTTCAACAGTTGGTTTTGCACTACAGCAATAGAGGGGAGTGTGTATAGCAGACACTTCATTGTCCTCCTAGTTAACAATATTCACTATGTGGACCTTCACAGAAGAGAAAAGTTAAATCAATGACAAAGTATTGTCAAGCTAAATGAGGATTACAAAGGTCCCATGTAATTTACAGGCATGTTTTGTTTCCCTGAGTGATATCTATTTATAGAGCAAAATAAAAAATTTACTTTGAAGAATAAAAAGAATCTAGGAAAGATTTTAGAAAAATGGAGGTAGACAAGTGAGTCAGTGAACTACAAAATAAAATGGGAATTAACCTGAAGAATAAAAATACTGACAAGAAAGAAAATAGTATATAAGGCTCATAAAAGAAAATAGAAAGGTAAAATATTAATACAAATAGCTATAGAGAAGAGATTTCTGATTCATGAATATTCAATGGTGTAGTTCTTAAAAGACTACTAAGAGACTTAAAGAATGATACTATGTATTAATAGAGGGGCAATTTACCAACATGTACCAACCTTCAATTGGTTTATGCCCATATTATAAGAGCTTCAAAATACATGAAGGCATACACCTCTACTTTATGTGCCAGGCAGAACTGAACTCAGCTTTTTGTTTTGTTTTAAGGTTTATTTTGTGTAGGTATGTACGTGGGCCTGGATAAAAGTACACCAAATGCATGCAGGAGCCTATGGAGACCAGAGGGTGTCATATTCCCTAGAACTGAAATAGAAGATGGTTCTGAATTGTCATGTGGGTGCTGAGAACTGATGTAAAATGTCCTTCTATATATGTGTTACTTTCATTGGCTAATGAATAAAGCTGTTTGGCAAATGGCTTAACAGAATAAAGCGAGACAGGAAATCTGAATAGAGATAAAAGAGTGAAAGCCGGTGGAGTCAAGGAGACACCAAGTAGCTACCAAAGAAAAAGACAGCAGAACTTACCAGTAGGCCACAACCTCATGGTGATACATAGATGAATAGAAATAGGTTAATTTAAGATGCAAGAACTAGCTAGGAATATGCCTGAATCATTGGCCAAAGAGTGTTGTAGTTAATACAGTTTTTGTGTGATTGTTCGGGTCTGGGTGGCTGGGAAATGAATGAGCAGTCTCCGCTTACAGAGACCCAAATATACCCTCTGCAAGACAAGAAAATACTTTTAATTGTTATCACTTTTAATGCTGTCTCTAAATATAACTTGTGTGAGGTTTTCATTTTTAAATGATCAATCAGAACCATTAAACTCCACATATTCTTGATTTCCCCAGCTTTTGCCATAAGATGTACAGAGATTAAAAAAAAAAAGCATGTACCTCAACATTGTTCTGTAGTTTCTTACAGAAAGAGTCACTGGCATGCTACCTTCCTGGTCAACTATTTGCAGGTCCTATTGGCATATGTAGGACTTAAAAGAGATTATTTGACACAATGAAAATTGAAGTTAGTACCATATTACGAGCAATTCATTGACTAATTACTAAGAAGTAGACAGAAACAAAACTCATTTAACAACTGTAGTTACTTCTTTGAATAAATAAATAGTACACACATTTATTGTCACCTTTTTACTTTTTTGTCCAGATTTATTTTTAAATTGTGTGTGTGTGTGTATACGTACATGTAAATAAAGGTGCCCTGGGAGGCCAGAGTCCTTAAATTCTCTTGGAAATGAACACAGAATATCCATTTAACCACTGAGCCATCTCCAGAAAACATGCCTGTGTCACTTCAAAGATTTATTTTTATATCTACTCTCATATAGTCTGTAGTTTGCAGGAAAAAAATGAAAGGAAAAATATTACACAGAACATAGAAATAAATTAGACTTCATGTTTCTATCTCATAACCTGAAAAATCAGTAGGATATGGAAAACCAGAACAATACTACCAAGTGTTTCCTAAATGACACTTACTGAATTCTCTATAAAAGCCAGAGTAGAGTTTCTTCTCAATGCCCCTGAAATATTTACCAGGGTAGCTCACATAAACTGGACTACAGAGTGAATTACAACATATTTAAAGGAATTAAAATTATATAAACTATTTGTACATAAATCAGCAGATTTCTAAAAAACTTTAAAACACATTTTATAATGATCCATAGCTAAACAAGGTACTCAAAAAAAAAAAAAACCAAAACCAAAACCATAGAATTAGAAGTTGAAACTAAAAACAAATGTTAATACATGAAATCTAAGGATTAGCTAGAACAGTGCTTAGAAGAAAGTGTATGGTGCAGGAGAATTGTCTATATTCTGTCAATTATGTTTTAAATAAACACTGATTGGCCAGGCAGGAAGTATAGGCAGGAAAACCAGACAGGAAGTAGAGGTGGGGCAATGAGAACAGGAGTATTCTGGGAAGAAGGAAGCTCTTTCCCCTAGTCCTGCCCAGACCACCGAAGAAGCAGGATGTGACCTGCCCCGCTGAAAAAGGCACTGAGACATGTGGCTAACACAGATAAGAATAATGGGTTAATATAAGCTACAAGAGCTAATAAGAAGCCTGAGCTAATGGGCCAATCAGTTTGTAATTTATGGAGACTCTCTGTGATTTTCTTTGGGACTTGCTGGCTGTGGAAAATGGGCAGGACAGAAACACCCACAAGCTGGCCCTCATGTTACAAGTGTATGAAGAACAAAGATTAAGAGAGAAGGTCTCAAGTCAGAGACATGAACTATAATAGGACAAAAATAATTACACAGAAATACAGAAATATTAATGAATAAAACTCATTGAAGTCTGAACAGCTTCCCTACGAACACTCAATGAAGTATTTTACAGAAATAAAATATATACTGTCAATGGACCCAAAACAGCCAAAATGGATCTTGAAAACAATCAAAAATGGCAGATTCATACTACTTGATTTCAAAATAGCACTAGAACTATTTAAACAATGTGGTACTGGAATAAAGATATACATTAAAACCAATGGCATACAAAAGCTAAACCCATGAATGTAAAGTGTAATTTTTGTTAATTGTTCCAAGATTATGAAATGGGGAAAAAAAATCTTTTTAGTAAGAGATGTTAGAAATTCAGGACATTTGTGTGTAAAAACAAAGTTGTACCTTTAAACCAAATACAAATTAAAATGGGTCAAAGATGTAAATGTTAGACTTACTGCAAAACTCATGGAAGAAAATAAGGAGAAAAGTCTCACAACAATGAATTTGGCAGTGATTTCTCAAATATTCTAAAGGCATATACAACAAAAGCAAAAATTAAACAAACTGGACTTTATAGCAATAGTTTAAAAAAATGTACCAAACTCTATCAACACTGTAAAAAGGGAACCCAAAGGTGGAATACAAACTACACACTTGGTTAATACCCAGAATATAAAGATAACTCTCATTTAAAGCAAAAACAGAGAAAAAAATGAAAATTCTGGTTTTGTTGGGTGTATGTGTGTGTGGGTTAACTTATAATTCAACAAAGATAGCTAGAGGATTAACACACACACACACACACACACACACACAGAAAGATGTTTCGTATTACGGCACTGTAGAGAAACTGAAATAAAAACTATAATAAATTACCCCCTTAAACCCACTTTTAGATTTTATCTACATATTTTACAACAAAACAAAAACAGAGGGTAGAAAGATATGAAGGCATGCAGGCAGGCAAAAAAGGAAGTTAGTGAATGAAAGCAGGGGAATATGGAAAGAAAAAAAGAGAGGTGGGAAGAAACAAAAAGGCAGAGAGGGATGGAGTCAGTTGGGCAGGCTGGCAGGTAAATCCAAACTAAGAGGCTAAGGATGTTGAAAGTGGAGAAATCAGAACACTCGGGCACTATACACATTATATATTGGATCTTAAATGGTATAGATAACATGAAAAATATGGTGGCAGTTCCAAAAACGTAACCACAGATTATCATATGATAGGGCAATTTCACTTCTGAGAACCAAAAGAAATTAAGTGAATATATATTTGTACATAGATAGATAGTAATATTGTTCCCAACAGTCAAAAGGGGTCTATATATAAAAAGAGGGAAGAAAAAGCACAATATGTGAAATAAAGGCTCCAATGCTGGGACCGCTGCTATTTAGTCCTTAATGTGGAAGCTACACAAGAAAAGGAATGAAAAAAGGTAAAGAAAATTATGGCTACTCTCTTTAAAAGTAATTTTAAAAAGATTTATATTACTTTCCTTTATATGATTGTGTGTTTGTGTGTATACATGTGTGTGCAGATGCCTGTGGAGGCTTGAAGAAGGAATCTGATCCTCTGGAGTTGGAAATACACGTAGAGAGAGACTTGCTTGGCTAACTTACAAACCTACATAAGTGGGGACTTCAGATGAGGTCTCCAATTTTCCAACTAAGAAGTATCACACACATACAGATATTTGTTCAATTATAACATAAAAACTACTTAGAAGGCAAACTGAATGTAAAAATAAATTCTTTGTTAGCTACACAGACATTCAAAGATGCAGCATAAAATAGAAAAATTCAGAAACTGGAGTATAGTATTTCCTAACCTCATGTTTCATAAATAATTCTGTTAAAAGAATATTCACCATCATCTTTTCAATACAGCCACTGTTTAATCAGTTAACAATTTCCATAGTAATTTTTATTTCCATCTAAAACTTTTTGGGGCATGGTCCCCTTAAATCTGTGTATAAAGCTGGGTTTGCTGTCATTTATTATCATAGGTCACAAAAAAACATTCAAAAGGCGTTAGTATACTTGATTTAAAAGTATGTTCACCTGTTCACAACGCCTCTACTAAAACAGGACAGGAAGAATAGTAGAAAATAACAAATAGTAAAGACAGACAAAGAAGAAAAGCAGAAAAGGCCAATTAAGATAGCAAAAGAGATATAAACAAAAATATTACACTACTACAAGGCTTTAGAATATATTGAATATTTCAAATAATTTTGAATGTAGAAATTTCTAAATGCTTCAGAGAATAAAGTTTACTAAATGGTATATCTAAAATATTTGGTCAAAAGATAATAGTAGGAGTGGACACTGGTAAATAGTGCCTGCTATAAAACCATGAGGAATGGAATTCTGACCCAAGTACCCACAGTAGTGTACCACTAATGCCTGAAACTCCAACTCAGGGACCTGACACCCTCTTCTGGCTTCTGTATACATATATGCATATACACGGACACACAAACACACACACAGGGCAGGGGGAGGACATACACACACATAAGGAAAATAAGAATCATTATGAGGTTGCCAGCAATTCAGAGGGCACTGTGTAACACAAATACAAAAACATTATTATGAAGAAGCAGTGCACTCATTTTTCCTTCACTCAGGAAAAACTGATGTCTAACTCAAATTATTTTTGATTCAAAAAGGACTAGCATAAGTTTCAATAAATAACTTACATAGCTGTGCCTAAAAGGAGTTCTGGGGAGTGGGAACTTTTGAGGAAAAATTATAGTACCTTTTGCATCATCAGAACCTGAAGCCAAAAGTTTAGGATCCATCAAATTAAAGTCAACACTCCAACACCTCTTTTCATGCTCCTTGATATAGAAGAAAGAAAAAAAAATGATTTATTGATATGGGTTGGTGGCACAGAATGCAATCAAATGTAAAACTAAGACACTGGTAGAAAGCCTCACATTTATTAAAATTAATGCTTTGGTAAATATTTGATATATTCTAAAAAGAAAAGTATGAGAAATCTCTTAGAAAAGCATTTGGTACTACCACAGTTATATATAACTATAAAAACACTAAATAGTGATTGAAAATTTTTAATTAAAAAGCACATGAATATCATAAATCACTACAAAAACAAAAAAATAATTGTTTTAACATGTAGTCAGTTTCCATATTTACCTGATAGACTTTTGACCTCTGTCCTGTGAATCCATCCCATAGTATAACAGTGCCTTCATAATCACTGCTGGCTAGCAGATTCTTATGGTAACTACTCCAACTGATACAGCTGAATGAAAGAAAAGCTAAAGCTTTAAGATGTAAATAAGTAACAATGGAGCATAATGAATTTCAGTGTGTTCAGGAAGATGAACACTCTTCAAAATGGTTTATATCACTACACAATCATTCAGAAAGAGATGTTGGTACTACCTATATTTCCTGAGTGCGCTATCCAATGCTGAAGTTTTGACTTTTGACTCTGATCACAGTATGAGAGATGTGAGCCAGAAGCTGCTACTGATCATCTCTGCTACATGTGAAAAGCATAACTACTAATCACAATGATAAATGCCCAGGTGACTCAGAGAATGTTACAGCACAATGACAGATATGAAAGATTGTTGAGCCCTATATTAAGCTTTGCCAAATCATATTAAGCTAAATAAATATGAGTTGCATTTGTGTTTATTTATATTCAAAAGGTCTTAACCAATATAACTTATGATTAAAATTCCAATTAAAATAACCCAATAGATTCAAAGTTTGAACATTTATGACTTTAGCTATTCCCTAAAAGTCTGAATCTAAGGCAGTAAGCTACTGTTGAGGCACATACATGTTTAAATCGGGCAAACCAAGATGCATATTACTGAACAAGGTACTAAGAAAAGCAAGTAATGTATTTTGCTCTCTATTATATTTATGACAAATTTTAGGGATTGGGAGAAGATCATTTGCATTTTAAAATATACTCAATTTTCCATGATGGATTTAGACAGACCTGCACTCTAATTCCAGACTGGTTAACTTAGTGTATTTCGTAACTGGTGAAAACAAATTGGACAACTCTGTTAGTTTTGCTTAGGTATTGGTCCTTTCAGCCCCTCAGATTTTGGCCACTTACTCCAATGTAATGTGCCATAAAGTACTATGCATTTGCCTATATGCCATGTATGAGCAGGCAGTAGCACACTTAAACTCTAATTATGTTTTCCTCAAGGGAACAATGACGATGAATACTTGTCATGAGCCAAGTATTCTGCTGAGTTTACTACTATGATGTTTTAAAGTACAATTTTATACAAGTGATATTACTATAATGGCCACATGCTATAAATAAGTATAAAGGGGTTACAAGTACAAACTCTAGAATTAATACTACCTCAATTTGCACTTCTCTACACATTACCTAGCTCATCCCAGGCAAGCTATTAACTTTCGGTTTTAGCACTCTTCAGCTGTAAATGTGGCAACAATGGTAACCTTCTCAGACAACTGTTAAAGCAGGCAAGACAAAGCCTAACATATAAGCATTTAATAAATTCATTTTTGCAATATAGTCTCTGCTTAGAAGACAGACTGATGTGGGATTCCCCTCTGTATGCTGTGAATAAAGAAGCTGTTTTGACCTATAACAGGGCAGAAGAGAACTAGGCAGGAAAACTAAACTGAATGCAAGAAGAAATAAGGCGGAGTCAGGGACATGTCATGTAGCTGCCAAAGGAGGCAGATACCATGTAGCTGCCCAAAAAGCAAGAGGTAACATACCATAAGCCTCACGGTAAAATATAAAATAACAGAAATGGGTTAATTTAAGATATAACAGTTACTTAATAAGAAGCCTTAGCTAACAGGCCAAACAGTGTTATACATAATATAGTTTCTGTGTGATTATTCGGATCTGGACAGCCCGGAAGTAAAAGGCAGTCTCCATTACAGACAGACTGTAATAGATTCTCAAGTATGAGTGCCACTGATAAATGGATGGCTCGTAAACTGTTGTGAGTGAATTAGGAAACAAACATGACAGTAGTTTATTACTAACATCATTAAAATGCACATAAAAACACATAGACTTTGGGTTCAACATCTTTAATCCAAAATGTCCCAGAATCCAAAACATCCAGAGCACCAAGTCTGTTGGCTAAATATACACAAACTCTGTTTCATAGCAATGTATGTGAAGATACACATTCAGGGTAAGTGAAATCTGTGCTTAGGTTCACATCTTATCTCCAAGATGTTTCAAAATGCACATGGATGAAAAGCTTAATCAGAAACACTGTGGTACCAAACATTTCAGATAAAGGATACTTAAAATTGTATGTATGTATTTAACAAGGTAAGAAAAGTACATGGATAACTGATTTCTTTTAGAGCTTACACTAATAATCAGGTGCTCTTGAGAAGAGCTAGGGAAATCTATTTCTTCTATGAGGTAGGGAAGAAAGGGGAAAAAAGAGAAAAAAGAAAAGGGCAAGAAAAGAAAGGAAAAGGCTGATTGTGTAATTCCTGACTTTCCTGAGAAATATGTTAGCTCAGCACTGCTATGAAATATAATCCTTACTGAATTAAATTTAAAGTGTTCTTTCAAAGAAAAGCATAATATTTGTGTGAAAAACATCTTAAAACTAGAAATAACTATAATACTTAGAGACACGTACATATTATGGGGATTTCTGATGTTCAGATACTATTCATAGGCAAAAGTAAATGATAATTTCCACAAAAAGCAAACAATGTCTACAGGAAAGATACTGCTTTAAAACAAAACATTTCTATATATACAATCACAGTATTCACTCTCAAATGAGTAAGCAGTCTCATGGAAAAGGTAAAATAATTTCTTACTTAACTCTCTCTCTCTATACACACACACACACACACACACACACACACACACTACTTTGGGGCAACAAAAAATAAATACCTGATTTTGGAATTGCAGGTCATTTCATTCTCAGGGTAATGAATATCCACTGCATCCTGGATGACTGTGCCATATTCATAGACTTTAATCTTCTTTGTAACCCCAGCAATTGCAAAATAGTCACAATCCCGATCAAATTCGATACTAAAGGGGAGGGGAAAACACATCTCGTTTGTGAGACCATGCATCCAACCTTATGTTATATATAGCAACATTTCAGGGTTTTAAGTTTTCCTTCCTTCCTTCCTTCCTTCCTTCCTTCCTTCCTTTTCTCCCAATGCTGGGGCTTGAACTTGGGGCATAAATGTATACTAGGCAAGCTATATCCTCAGCTGGTATTTTCTATTTCTAAGAGTTTCTATTTACCTCTACAGATAAGACAGCTTCTTGAAATAGTTTCAAGTTTCCCTACGTCACATGTCCAGAATAAGCTATCAAGACATCAAATTACAAGAATTAGGAAACTATATAGATATGTAACTGTCAAGGTGAACTTTTGTTCCTAGACAACTGACATATTTTTCAGTTTGCCTTTAATAACCATATTACATCTCAGTATGGAAACCTTTAATGGTTTGAAATATTACAAATGTCAAATGAAAATTACCAATTAGTTTTTTTCATAAATTCTTGTTATTACACTTTCAGGGAATGTGATATTATTTTAATAAATAAATCTGAACAAGCAGAATTACTGAAGCAATTGGGTAGTGACAAAGAGACAGAATATTAATAAAAACAGAGTAACTAAATAATCCTTACTCCCACCTAGTCCTTATTCCCAAACAAATATTGTCTCTCTGAATTACAAAATGTTAATGCACATTCCTTATTGCACAAATAGGGAACTCTAGCTCTCTCTCTCAAAAAAAAAAAAAACAAACAACCTCTGTTCCTTTTTACAGGACTTAGGGAATCCACTCCTTTCTTGTAATTTCTCTAAATAGAAATTCCAAAATAAGCTATTTCAATACAGTATCTTATTCACTCCTATCATACAAGCTAGAAATCTAACTTGCCCTGATGCGGGTAAAAATTGAAATGAACTATCGAAATCAATACTTTTCAATATAAATTTAGTTTCCTTCCAGAGGTTTAGCTGTAACTCTAGAGAATACAAAAGAGTTCTCAATGATCTATAATTACTAATTCCCTTAACAACCATATGAGGAAAACATTACTATTATTAACAGTTTAGATTACTCAGGGTTAGAGTGAAGTAATCTGCTCAAAGTTAGCTGGTTTTTAGTGTTTGAGATAATAGTTATCAGGTAATCTGGCTTCACAGTTGAAGCTACCAAAATTTAGATTAAATCAAAAATCAAACCTCCTATGTGCAAGTCAAACTATGAAGTATAAAGGTTCAAAACTCAAACTCTAATAAATTTGTTATATATTTCTGTACTTACATATATCTTCCCACCAATAAGTATCAAGACGTATATACTAGGCACTCATAAAATGCATATAAATACAACTGCATTATATATGTGTATAAATACAAATACTTATATGTGGAGTATTTAGGAGTGCTAGCTAGATGATATACTTTAATGGATTACTTGTACAATACTCATGCAGAATTAACTAAGTTACTACCCAATACTAAGTTCTTATCTTTATATCCATAGATTAGTGCATCTCTCGACCCTCATCAAAAGTTTGTTTGGCTACCCTGTCCCAGTAGATGGCAATTAAATATAAGTGATCAACCTGAGGAGCATAAGAGGCTGTGAAGTGTTCAGCTCTAAATGGGACATCCACATCAGACTTCCTCCTCCACAGGGTTCAGGGAACACCATGGAAGAGGGGGCAGAAACACCCCCTGGCTCCTACAGTATCTACAGCAAAATAGTATTGCCAGACACAACATGCACTGTACACACACACAGCAGTGGTAAGTGAATGCATATCTACACAAGATCAAGACAACTTCTAAGGAGACTTTTTTTTTTTTTCAGGGATCTAACCTCTGAGAGACTACCTAGGCTTCAGGGATAGCTCTACACCCATGCACATGAATGTAGCATATAGGCCTAAGTGGACTCAGTAGGCTTGTATTGTGAAATTAAAAAACAAAACACAGAGTTGGGAAGGGAATGAAATAGGATGGAATTTCAGGGGGAGAGAATGGAAGGTAGACCTGATAAAAAACAAATTATATGTATGAATGAAACTGTCATTAATAAAGAATTCAATCTCACCAAATTTATTTCCAAACATACTTTTTTCTTTTGAAAAATAGTATTATTGGAGATTTACTTAAACATGGCAATAAATTGCATTTTCTTTCACATTTTGCAGTTTTCAATTGTTTAAGAATGTGATTTATTTCAACAGTTGAAAAACATAATTACACTATAAGAAACTGACATATCCTTTTGTCAAAAGGGCCATAAGTCAAGTGATTAAGTAGCAAGGCAATAGACCATAAAGCACAGCTGATTAATGCATCTTTCCAGTACAGGCAATGAAAAGTTGTATGTGCCTAAGCAGTTAATTCTGTCACTATGTCTCACAATCTGTTATATCTTTATGCAATTATAAAAATGATTATTAACAAACAAGATAGATTAATGTCCCCAAACACTAGAACCTAATTTATCAGAAGAAAACATAGTAAGAACAGTTGGTAAAAAAATATCTCATTTACCAAAATAGTGTGCTTCAAGAGTCACAAGGAGCTATAATTTCAAAGAAACAGATCATAGACTTAGAAAGTGATTATTACAATGAAAAAGATATTGCCAGATCTTTAGAGAAAACAAACACATGCAAAAAACAAAAAACCCCAATTAAAATTGGTGTCATTCGATGGACTTTCTCCTAAAGCAGTAACTTAAAGCTCTATAATAGTTATTACACTGAGGGTTAAGCACTATTTTAAACATTAAGTTAAACTCCAAATGTCTACTATGTAGATGCTAAGTCATCTGGTGTAGGTTATATCAAGTAATTAAAATTCAAGAGGCCCAATTTCAGTCTATTCTCTCAGTCATCACTCAATACTGTCATTTAATGAGAATAAATAGGCTGTTCTTCAAAGAATATAACCTTAGGCAAGAACATACCACAGAATAACATTATACTATGCTATTATACATATAATAAAAAAGAATAACCTTAGAAAACAGAGGGGAAAAAGGAATGAGAAAGTCTTAAGGATTTTCAATAGGAAAAATTACACAATATAAGTGAATGACAAGACAGATACAGCAATTCAGAAGTCAATAATAACTCAAGAAAAACAGAATGATGCATGAATATTCTCAGTTATCAAACGTCTAAATGTCCTTTTTCTGCTAGTTGAAAGAAAATCTAGCCACAGTGTTCCCCAAAACTACAGAAATAAGTACTGGATGCACACTAATGCTAACTCAAGCTACTTTAATAGCTCCTTACCAAATCTAATCTTACACACACACACACGCATATTTACTTTAATTATGGTCTTATGTGTGTGCACGCACATGCATGTATGTTATATTTGTACCACGTGCATGCAGATGTCCAATTAAAGCATTTGATTGCTTGAACTAGTTACAGATGGCTATGAGCCATCAGATATAGATGGAAACTGAACCCTCTGCAAAAAGAGCAAGTGCTCTTAACAGCTGAACCATTTCTTCAGTCCCTCCAAATCCATTTAAAAAAGGAATTAGAATAAATTTCTCAAACCAGATCGGTGACATAATCATTTACTATTGTATAATGTCCCAATCTTAATACTATGAGACCCATTACAGTATAACTTTGAATGCATTTAAATTTTTTTTTAAAAAATTATACCCCTCAACATATAAAGGAGGAAAAAAAACCCCCAAGTTTCAATTTCAATCTTGTCAAATATGTAATCAACTACCCTACCTACAAGTAATGGATAGGTTCAAACTGTATGTATACTGAGATTTCCTAAACATAAACAAATATATAAGAATTTGTACTGTTTAAAATAAAGTAGATGGGATGAGATCACATTAATTTACACTATGGTATCCAGTAGCATTTCTTGGCAATCATTCTGCATCTATATATTTTAAAGTCACCTTATTTCATTGTAGTGGTTGTACAATTCAACTGTAAGAATGTTGGTTTTTTTTTTTTTTACATCACTAAAAGCCATCTAATTTTGATTTTTGTTATTGTTGTTCTTTTGTCCTGGTTTGAGATAGTGTCTCATGTAGCAATGTCTGACTTTTGTAAGTGAGGATGACCTGGAACTCTTAATCTTCCTACCACACCTCCCAAATGCTAGGTCTTCTATAGTTTTATTAAATTCTTAAACTTTGTCACAGATTAGAATCTGATCTGATTCAGTGTCTCAAACAGTTAAATGTTTATTTTCTCTTAAAGCTTTTCATGAATAAAAATATTTATAACTAAAACCTCATTCTATTAGTTACTTTTCTATTGCTGTGATAAAAGACCATGATTGAGGCAATTTAGAAAAGCAGGCATTCACCTTACAGTTCCAGAGGGATCGAGTCTTTTCGTGGTGGGAAAGCACAGCAGCAAGCAAGCATGGTGTTGTAGCTAGATATTGAGAGCTTACATTTTTGAGCCTCAAGCAGGAAGCAGAAGAGAATGAACTGGTAATGACATCAAGTTTT
The DNA here is from genome assembly GCA_004026605.1 of Ondatra zibethicus. Taxonomy (NCBI): domain Eukaryota; kingdom Metazoa; phylum Chordata; class Mammalia; order Rodentia; family Cricetidae; genus Ondatra; species Ondatra zibethicus. The sequence continues at coordinate 76,634 of PVIU01004009.1, forward strand.
GAAACCTCAAGGCCTGTCTCCAGTGACAACTTTCCCCTAGCAAGGCTGTACCTGCTTAGCCTCCTCAAACAGCGCCACCAACTGGGGATCAAGCATTCAACTGCCCAAGACTATGGAGAAGGTCTCGGTCAAAATATCACAGGCACTATGGACTACACCTTCATGATGTGTGTGTAGGGAATACACGTGATTGAAATCTCACGCTTTCCATGTTGAAATAAACTATTATTTTTCAGTTTTCAAAGTTCTAGTTTTAAAAAGTCAAATACAAACACAGACTTGTTTTGATGTACTATTAAAGTATTTTCCTTTTGAAAGGTTTCACATATTTATAATTACCAATCACAGTTGTTTTCTTTTATGGCTGTTAACAAATAAAATCCTTGGCCACCTCATCTCTTTCATTATTCTCATAAATGAGCATTACAACATTTCTTTCTAGCAATCAAAAAAAAAAACCTTTTATGGCTTACTATAATAGAGCTATCAAATCTTTATTCTGAGCATGGTATAGTTACTTTATCTACATACTTTCCTCTTTGACCTCTACTGATCGCAACTATTGCACTTTGTACTTCCATATGTTATTTATAGTTCTTTCAATCTTGTGCCAGTGAAAAGCTATAAACAAATATCTGAGGACAGAACAAACTTAAAGACAAACTACTCTAGCATTTCCAATATGGAACATTTTGAACTTATATATTATAAGTAACTGTAAAGATCTAATTATTATATTTCTAACCTAACAGGCATGTGCCTGTTATTGAAACTAAGAAATAATTCCAAATACATATTTGCTGGATAAATTATCTATTTTTTTAACACACACACACACACACACACACACACACACATGCACAAACATATGCACACAAAGAAAAATAAACCCATTTCATATTTCCCATTAGAAGCAGATAAAGCACTACAGAAAAACATAAAAAAAAAAAGACTTATCAGCTACATCCTGTTATACAATCAATGGGAGGGAATTTAAATGAAAATAGCTCTTATTGTAAAACTTAAATAGAAACGCAAAGGGAAGTTTTAAATGAAAAACCAATATAACTTTGAAACATAAGACAGAGGGTGGGGATAAAACTCAGTGGCAGAATAACTGACTGCAATGTGTAATATCTTAATCTTCTCCACACCACCAGAATAAAAAGTGACTAAAACATTGAAGACCTCTATTACGTGATTTCTTGCTTTACTTTCTGACCAACACAAAGCATTTTAACAACACCTTTGGATTACATAATCTTAGAAATTTTATTTTGGTGGTGCTAAAGATACAATTCAGGTCCTCATCACACAATATGTCTTCTAGCAGAATAAGAAGCTCCCTCCTAAGGACCCAGACCTGGAGATCAATCATCATTATAAACCGCCAGTGTTTATATATTAAAGAATTCTGTGGTGAAATGCAGTTAAATGGCCCATGATCCCCTAAGCAACCACTCTGAAAATGGGTCTCTAGCAATGGGTCTTCTAAGTCCTGTAGCAGATTATCAATTGCTGTTCTGAGTGCTGTATTTCTTCTGAAAAGGTAGAATACTATTACCACTTAATTAGCAACTTAGTATTTGTGGGACAAAAATACTAGAATAATTTCATGATCTTATCAACTCAATTAAATAAGATTAACTGAATTTATTTCTAGTTAGGCTAGACAATTAAGAGGAAGTGCTTTACCCCCACCCCCTAAAAAAATAATTAACAGAAGTTCTTATCCCCATTTCAAATTAGGCACTACACTCTAAGCACTTATAAAAACTTTCTCCCATAGAGACCATATGAATATATTGTAAATACTTTTGCTTTATTTCTCTTGTATATTTTTATTCATAGAAAGCAAAATTAAATTTTACCTTCCTCTAAACTTGTTATGTACAAACATGCCAGTCTTCAACAACAATTTCTACAATGTAGGAGCCCGCTCCAACAAAGTCAGCTAGGGTTCCTGGATAGGGGAGCCTCAAGGCCAAAGAAAAGTCAGATGAAAGAAACCGAAGACAGGATAGAATCGGGAGTTCTGTCTGGTCATGCCGAAGCAGCCAAACGGCCCAGAGTTTCTTTAGAACTTGCTTATATACAAAAGCAGAATAAAACACAGCACAGTCAGTCAGTATCTAACCATAAGACCACTTTTGCCCTTGAATAAGCAGCCTCCTCTCCAACATGTGCTTGCTACTCAGAAGCAGCCTTTTTATCTTGAGGTTTGTCACCAGCAGTATATTTTTTATTAGATAGAGTGTCTTTTATAGGATAAATTAGAAGTCTCTCATAGCCCTCAAGGATATAGGAAAAAGCAGAGCTGGCAAGCTTGAACTCAAATGACTTTTTAAAGTCAGAAATGACTCCAGTTGGAAACTGAGTCACACATGGGCTCCCACAGTACAACACTAAAAACTTTTCTAAAAAATTACTGTTTGACTTTGTGGGAATTTTTGTTTGTTTTGCTTTTGTTGATGCTGTTTTTAACACTCTCACTCTAGAGCCAGGCTGAACCAAACTCAAAGCAGACTAGGAAAGCTTTCCTTCAGAGAAAAACTTAAAAGCCACAGTAAGAATCAGCCAATTTACCAATGACCAAAAGAGCTCTCCTTGAAAGTGGTTTTTTTTTTCCTGCAGTCATTCATTCACTCAGCAAATATTTGTCACTAAGTAACTACCACGTGTCAGACCTAAGAATACAGCAAGAAATCAGATAGGTAAGAACCCTTTCTAATGAAGTTTTCAGCCTAAAACATAATTGTAATATACTGCTTTTGAACGCTGGCCTGAGAAAAGATTCCTGAAGGAAATCTTGTCCTCTGCATTCCTGTTCATCTCATTCTTCCCCAACCCTAGAGAGCTGATAATTCTCTTTATAACAGAAATATATTATTATCAAAAGAGAAAGAACACTGGTGTTCACTCCTTAAAATTCACCTCTTCTTCAGAAATCAAGTTAAAGATTTCCTGGAGAGCTATTAAGTAAAATTTAAAACTGTTTATAGAATTCTTATTCTGTAAACAGCACATTAAAATTTACCCTAACTCTGGATGACCACTGCTGTCATAATAAATCGATGTGTAGAAAAAGAAATATTTGTAAACATCAACTATAAAGCAAAGTTTAATTCTAGTAGTTTCAGTGAGCAGTTGAACAGCACACACTATAAACACACTACACTGTGTTGATCCTGAACAAGTTACATTTTTCCTTACCTCACCTTCCTTCCTATAAAATAGTAGACGCTTACTCTAAAGGGGTGAGTTAAAAGCATAGATAAAATAGTTAAAATTGTCTTAAAATAGGGCAGTCATTACTTGTAGTAATTAAAACCAGTAAATGATTAATTACAAGTGACTAATTTTACATCAATCACATAAATATAAACATTTACTTCTCATGAGCTTACAAGTGCTGAACACAACACATCTGTACTTGAACAAACATAAGTCAAAGGCTAAAACCAATTAAATGATGTAAAGTAGTTAACAGCTTCGTGTATAATACTATAGCATTAGTTCCAAACCTGTGGGTCACAACCTTTTGGGGATCCAACTACCCTTTCACAGGGGTAGCCTAAGATCACCAGAAAACACAATATTTATATCAAAATTGTAACAGCAAAATTATAGTTAAAAAGGAGCAATGAAGTTGGCCAGTAGTAGTGCACGCCTTTAATCCTAGGAGACAGAGACAGGTGGATCTCTGTGAGTTCAAGGCCAGCCCAGTCTACAGAGTGAGTTCCAGGACAGGCTCCAAAGCTACAGAAAAACTCTGTACTGAAAACCCCTGCTCAAAAAGAAAATATGAAAATAATTTTATGGTTGGGGTCAGCACAACACGAAGGAATGTATTAAAGGGTCGCATACAGCATTAGGAAGGTTGAGAACCACTGTACTATAGGAATGTGAAATTCAAACCAGAAATTCATGAAGCAACTTGCACTACTACTACACGCTGAGTTACTTTAAAAGACACAATTTCAAGTCAATCCTCTCTGGTGGCCATAGAAAAACCTAATAAACAAAATGTAAAATATGATATAACTGCTACATTTAAGGAAAAAGTAGGAAGCATCTTTCCATAATCTGTTGTTAATTCAGAACCATATAATAAACAGAACGAACTTATTTTAGCCACCAATTTCTAATCTTGTCAACTATGTAAACCCAGAAATAGTGTAAACAAATGCTGCCACCTTGTGGACTAATGGATCTGGGATTAATCTCAAACAAGCAAAGAAAGGATTTCTGAAAAAGCGATTAAGTACCAATGTTCTTTTCTTTTGATCATAATATATTTCTGCTATAAAGAGAATTATCAGCTCTCTAGGGTTGGGGAGAAATAAGATGAACAGAAATGCAGAGGACAAGATTTCCTTCAGTAAATCTTTCAAGGCTTAGTGCTTTTCCTCTCAGATAAGAATCAGTGCAATAAGGTAATCAACACGACACAGATCTTACATAACTTTGATAAGAAAAGCAATTTCTTCTAGCCAACACTGTTTTAGTGGTTTTTCACCCTCTTTCTGAAATTCATTAAGTTCAATATTAATTAAAAAAAACCTTAGAATGAATTTATTACCACTGTTTCAATACCAGAAGAGCAAAATGTCTTCAAAATTATGAAAATGTCAAAGCTCCTTCATTTGGGACTTCACCAGCCTATCTTACTTCCTATTATTCTTCATCTGTCCAGTTTCCATAACAAATTTCCAAATTTGGAAAAATTTTATTAAGAAATATTCAGCATAATTGAGAGAAAATAATGAAGGATTTAAATTTGTAAAATTCTAATTTAAAATATGTAAATGTGACTGACCTTTGAATGTCTAGTATTTCCAGTCTGAAATTCTGTCTAGTTTAAAGCTACTTCTGTTTTAGGATATAAAATGCTTTGACATGAATGTCTTGATATGGTCAAAAAGTTATATAAGTACTTTCGTTAAATTCTGGAATATATTAAATTGAACAAAACTAGGTTTTAAAATGTTAAGGACATATTTCTCTTGAAATGGACTGACTATAAGTCTTAAATCCCTCACATAGAGACGTTGCTTTTGCAATATGCTGTTTAAAAGAAATTTTGATCTTGTTTTTAACTGAATAGGAAAATACCACACATGATAAAGCAACAATAGTAAGGGGCATTAACTGGAATCACAACAGGATCCAAATACTTTAGCTTGTGTATAGTCCTATTATTTTACATCATTATTACAAAATCTTTTTATAGAGAGAAACAGAGAGAGAGAGAGAGAGAGAGAAAGAGAGAGAGAGAGAGAGAGAGAAAGAGAGAGAGAGAGAGAGAGAGAGAGACATCCCACTATATAGCAGATCTGCCTGCCCCTGCCTCCAGAATGATGGGCTTTAAGACATGTGCCACCACACCAGCCCTCCTTTCATAGTTTTGAATTTTGCACCTGAACTACATTTCTGAAGCATTTAACAACCTATGTCATATATTCTTATCAGTAGTTAAGAATTAATGTAATAATACTAACCTGTTACTATAGGAGAAATTGTTTTATAAACTACCCAATTATATGATAAAAATATGAAAGTAAGATTGTGAGGCCTCCTGAATGTAATCAACTGTATGTACCCTCTTCACTAGTATACATTTAGTTTAGATATCAGGTAATCAATGAAATTCTGTTAGAAGAATTATGCAATTAAATAAAGTTGAAATTCCACTGCAGCTTTAAATTCTATTCACCCAAGAAAAACTAAAATTTCCAAAAGGAATCAATGTATGAATTTTTCATTTATAAGCAGCTAGAAAGCTCTGGAAAATTTCTTGCAATTTTGTATGTTTAATGGCTCAGAGTTCAGGATTAATCTACATAAATGTAAAACAAACAAACAAACAAAAAAACCGTTCTAGTCTTCCTCATGAAAAGAATGCGAAGTTTTAGTAACGTTATAAGTTAAAATGGGACTGGAGTCAGGGAGTAGCTTAATGGTACAGTCAGCAACAACAATAATAACCCAACTGGTCAAACTGTTCATCTGTTTAAAAATACCAAGGGATTACTGAAAATGGGCTAAATAGTATACAACCTAGTGGTTTTGCAATATCCATTATTTTAAGAAATGGAAAACTGCATATATTAGTGAAATTTGTGTCTGTTTCCAAGTAAACCCACATGTGTACAGGTGAACATATGTGCATGCGAAAGTCAGAGTACAATTTTGGATGCCATTCTTCAGGTACTGTCCACCTTTCTTTTAAGACAGGTTCTCTTACAGGCCAAGAACCTGCCAGCACAGTAGCACTGGCATAATAAGCATGTACTGGCCTTCATTTTACATGGGTTCTGGGTATTAACTCAGAATCTCTTGCTTTTGAGGCAAACAATTATTGGCTGAGTTATAACACCAGCCCCAAAATACATTTTTTAAATATACTCTTGTCAGTTTGTGCTTAATATAGTTAGACCATCTACAGCTATCTCTCAAGTTCCCAAATTATATGCTAATTGTACAAACTATATAATTACTTGGATCATATTCTTATCTTCCATGGAAGTTTCACTGGAGTCAAGCATTATATTCAGGAAAGAAATACACCAATTCTCTCTAGACTTGCAAAACCAAAGGGAGGACATAAGGAGCACCTTCCGTCATTACACCAGACAACAGATATGCAATATGAAGAGAAGCTGCAGCCTTCTCTCAGATTGGTAACACTGAATACTCCAATTTGCTAAATCTTAGTAATGGGAAGGCATATAGCTCTTGAATTCCAAATTTCAGGGATGTTATAGC